>JAQGAA010000481.1:0-22221 GCA_034696425.1 Isotoma viridis
AAAGTAAAAAATAGTAGGAGTGAAAAGGCAGTCTACTCAGTATACTTGTCTAGGAAAATAAAAGCACATGTGCTATGGGGATTCACAAATATACGTGAAGAGCATTGCACATTGGATTAATCTGTTGTTTTGAGAATTTGCGAATTTTGAGAATGTGGTTGTTTTATAGAAATCGCATCTGATTGAGGGAAGTGCGGCGTGATCTCTTTGTTCTAGTTCTTGTACAATTATATTATAACATAATAAACATTTACCTAATCAAAGGCAGTTTGAGTTTTGGGTCAGTCGAGCGAGGTGAGCTGGTGAGCAGGTGTGTTGTTTATAAATGTGATTGTTGATTTTGTAGAGTTTGCTTGGACATGCTTATAATAATGAAAGGGATTGATGAGTGAAATAGTGTTTTTTTAGTTTTATAGATAGTCCATTGTCCATAGTCTGTAGTCAACTTCCAACTTGCAGATGCAGACTTTTGTCATAAAAAGAATATGATATTAGACATAGATAGTAGAAGACATTCTTTTATTTTTCATTTGTTGTGTCGTATGATCGTGCATCGTGTGACGTTCAGACGTTAACTTTCTTGATGTGTGTTGCTTTTAATTTGTGGTGCTAAATTTTTAATTTTCTTTGTCTAAAGCTAAAAACTACCATAAATACCGGTGCCGGTGAGTACTTAACAGTAATTTTATGCAAAATGAGCTCTGAAATTGAGACATGGGCTGCTCCAAAACATCAAAATCTTTTATACAATTTGGACCAACTTTCAATTGGTCCTTGGAACAAGCGATATCAGTACATGAAGCAGGTATTAATTTAATAGTTAGTAATTATGATAATCTGAACTCGGGACTAAACTAATTGTCAATACCTTATAAATACAAGATCGTATCAATTAACAGGTTCACAAAATTTTAGTACCTGGACATTTTGGCACTTTTGAAGCTATTGATGACCTAGCTGCCCATTTCAACAGAAGAGTCACATCCATATGCTGGCATCAACAGTCCCCGTATCTGTACGCTGCAGGGTCAAAGTTCGGTGATATTGTTGTTGGCACTGTTCAAAGGTCTCGGTTTGATTGTAGGGTCGTTAGTCTAGATGTGAGAGCAGAAGTTAAAGGGGTAAGTGTGACGTAAAAGCAAAAGTCATTAAATATTATGAATAATGACCATTGCATTTAAAATTTGAATCTAAAGTTAATTTTGTGTTTACTTTCAGGAAGGAGCAGGATGTTCAATAACAGCCATGAAGTTCGATCAAGATGCTAAAAATATCCTGTATCGTTCGTCCATTGACTGCAAGGTTTCTAAGATCGATTTGGAAACGATGAAATCCTTGATTTATCATGACACTCGCCGTTACGAGTACGGAAGAAGACAGTTCATCCAGATATAACACCAAAAAGTATCTTAAATAACATGACACGTAGTGATCATTTTTTATCTGTACTTAGGCAATGGTTCACCTCGATGGACGTCAATTTTAAGTCTAAGCAATTGGCTTCTGGTGATTGCTTGGGAAACGTGTTCCTTTTTGATCTGGATGGCAAGCAACATGGGTCGTATAGACTGCACAAGAATAAAATCCATCACATCGAATTTAGTAAAAAGTAATGCGACAGGACTTTAATTCATATTCATTATTTGTTTGACAAGTTTTAATTTTCGATTATATTTCTTACACAGATATCCGGACGTATTTGTTACTGCTGGAACCTCTGAAAAAGATGGGAAAGGATTAGTTAAACTTTGGGATATTCGAAAGATAAATTTGCTTGAGCCATTACACATTTTCCCTCACAAATGTGGGGTTAATGTTGCTCGCTTCAATCTAACTGATGGCTCTAAGTTACTGACAAGCGACCAAAATGACGAAATAAGGGTTTATCAGGGACCTGTCTGGAAGGCCAATGATTTTGTTGTCATTAAGCATTTTCATAAGCAGTTTCAGCATATTACTCCTGTTAAGGTTCAATAATTGCAAAATTGGCATTGGATGAATGAAATGAACTCACGTTTATTTTAATTCTGGTGTTTAATAGTTGAAACTTTTTACTTATTAATAAGGCTGACTGGCATCCACTAGCTGATTTGATCGTTATTGGAAAATATCCAGTCAAACCAGTGAGTGAATTTCCAACAAAATCAAAATCAAAAGCAGCAAAAGGCCGAACGGTTGAGTTGTATGATCCGGAATCAAGGAAATTAGTCGCTGAAATAACACCGCCAGTGGACCAGATTGTCAGCCTTAATGTCTTTAATCCAACGGCAGAATACCTGGCATCAGGCTCTTGTGAGTGACGGAGGACTAAATACTTACTTTTCTTAAGAGGAGAGTCTCCTCTTAATAAGTTCATATTTCGTACTACGTTGTTTTTGTTTGTCAAAAACTTTTAAAATTAATTTTCGATTCTTATTCGCAGCTGGCCGGTTCATGGTTTGGAAACCTTCGTATGAATTTGACTCCAGCCATTCAAATTCTCAAGATGTCGGTGAAATTTCCCAAGAATTACAAGACAAACTCAGGGGAAAGTCAGCAGTATCTAGGCGAAAACAAGCTCGTCGAGAATATAGCCCTGCGGGCAGTGACGATGAAAACGAGGGTGATGGTGGTAATGATACGAAGAAAGCAAAGCGAAGGAAGAAAGTACCCGTTTCAGTCACTTTGCCCGCTGCCACAGCAAGCAGAAGAAGTACACGCAACGTGCAGACTCTTCAACCTCAAGCTTCTACATCCCGAAAGCCGAAACGTTCAAAAGAGTAAGAATGAGAAAAAAAGAGGAAACGAGTAGCTGTTTTTCACACTAAAGTTTCAGTTTCATTTTAAAGATCAGCTCAGGTCAGGTGAAGACTTCCTTGTTGTAAAATAATTACACCGAAAGGTCCATGATAATATTTAAAGCTCAATCAACTTTGTGCCACACATTTTTTGCAGGTTTTTTTTCTAATTTGTATTATTGATAGGTTTAATTTTTGAGACCATTAGAGTAACGAACCAGCTGATTCTTGGATTTCTAGGTTAAATGTTCCTAATTAATTACTAAATAGTAAAGTTGGTTTTTGCTGGATCACTGGATGATCATCCTATCCTAATGCTTATGTTGTACCTGACTTTTTTTTCTTATAATGAAATGAATTTTTACAGTGTATTATTAAAAAACAAAAGTACTATTTAGTTTTTGTCTTTCTTCCTGATAAATAGTTCAAATTACAAAGTATAATCGAATATCAATATACATAGTAGGATAGATCTCTCGTGCTCGTCTTGAGAGAAAGTTCCATAATTAATTTGTGAATGAATGTGTTGTCTTTTTAATCAATTTGTGACTTAAATATATTACAGTAATCAATTAATTTTTATGCTAAACTGGAGTCACAGGACATACTATATAACCTTTATAAATAAAGTTCGAAATCTATTTTCCAAACGGCATAATACAAACGTCTCTTTCGACTATTAATTGCAAAAACACAAACATCGAAATTTAATAGTTATAAATCTTAACTTAATGCGAAAATCTTAACATAAAAAGTCTTTAAGAAGTGGATCGCTCATCCCCACGAATTGCACGGTATTTGGCCATTTCGGCAGGAAAGACGCTCGTAAGTTCGACAAGCAAATGAGCCCTGAAACGACGATATGCATCAATTTTGCCTCGAACAGCTTCATTTTTGTTCATTGCTTTCTCCATACAGTCTTTCGTGTATAGTTGAGGATTTCTTCCAGAGTCGATATATCTGAAATACACAAAAATCAGATAAGATATATTAATTCCAGTTGTAGTTTGCCTTGTTATTTTATTATCTTACAAGTAAAGAGATAAAGAGTTAAATTAGGTAATCTTAATCCTATTTGATAGGTAAATATTTATTCAAGGCAAATAAAGTGAGTCAAGTACAAAGTAGTAAACCCGTTCACAATGCACTTACTCGAATACTTCCATCGGCACACTAACATCCTGAACTTGAGATTTCAATTTTTCAATTTCCTGAAGACCTGTACAAACCGTTTGTCTACGAAAAAATAAAAGAAGACATCATTTTAAAAATATGCAATAAATTACGTTTCATGTTCAACGCTTAGCTAAATTCCCAAAATACTAATAATTAAACAAATGCTTACATTTTCTGATTGAGAACATTTTGTCCCTGAGGTTGGAAATCACTCACGATGATTTTAATTTGTCTTATATTTTCAATAAACTGTTCTAGCGACTGTTCCATCTGCTCTAGTGACGAACCCATTTTTTAATCAACTGCTTCAAAAATTTAATAATTTTACTGAATATTCTATTTTATTTATTTGTTTACATTCAATCAAAAAATAATTCCAAAAACTTTCAAAGAAAAATAAAAACCTTCTTCACACAACAACACACAATTTACAACTGAAAGGCTGTACTAGTAATAGTATTTCTATGGCTGTTTCATTGATTTTTAGGGAATCTAGTTCGGCTAATAAAAACCCGCCAAGTTCAAATTTATATCAAAAAGCACATTATTTGCATAGTTTATAAAATCACGAGCACAAACACAAAAAAGGTAATAATTATAACTTTTTTCAATAATTACTTCATACTTTGTACTTTGTTCCGTGACGTTCATGATCGTGAGCCGAATTGAATTTATACTGAACAAGGTGATGTTAGAATCCGGACCGGGTCAGACGAAGAGGAAACGTGTTGAGATATTATCTGTGGGATTTGATATTGATTATTAATTTCAATTTCAGGGTCGTGTGAATTGATTGTGGATTTGATGTTTCGATTTTTGATTTCCAATAAGTTTGTTTAAGTTGGATCATATACAAAGAATAGCACAAGGTAAGGCATATGGTATGACAAGTCATTCTACAATGAGCAATTATGTTCTCAATTTTGTTTTAACGTTCTCAGGAGTCGGGACCTAAAGTAAGTTCATTTTAATTTCAACAGAGCTAATCCAACCCTCAGTGCACGAGCTACCGTATCATACATCATGTAGTACACGGAATACAACTGACAATAATGCACAGTCGGTACCATTAATAATGACGGTTTGCAGTCACACTTACAGTCCAGATCCAGAGTCCCTACTACCAACTGTGGACTCCATAGTCAAAATAGTCAATATTAAGTTTTATATTTAAATTAAAAGTAACACGACCCTAGTCAGTCACAGTCTACTTTCAACTTTTGTGAAGCCACACAACAAAGAGTCAATCTTATAACTGCTCACAGAGCGTCAAAGCAACATGACCATGACTTTCCTTCAACATTTTCGCCCAAGGCAAATCTATAATGTGACTGCTAATTTTCACTCGTTTAGCAATTATAAGAATATTAGACTATTTTCATGCTCTTCTGTTCTATCCACGTCATCTTCCTCGAATTCACAGGCTGGTAGTAATAGTAGTACTCTGGATAACAAGAAAAACACTAAGCCTCATAGTCAATTATCTCCGGAGATATTAGTAGAAAATAACAATGGAATACTGAAAAGAAAGTACTCTGATACTTTACTACTACCGAAAACAGACTTTCCTATGAAAATACCTCACGATAAAAGAAATGATCATGAGATTGAAATTTCGAATGTGAGTTATTAATGTTTTATTTATTTTTTATTATTAAAAACAATAGCTCGATAGCTGTGTTTTTTGGGTGTGTAGAAAGTCCAGTTCGAGCAATTATATGGGTTTCAACGTCTTTGGCGTCAAGGGCAGCCCGAGTTTACTCTTCATGATGGTCCACCTTATGCCAATGGAGATGTTCATATTGGACACGCTGTAAACAAAGTATGACCACGACTATAGGCCTATTTAGAAAATTTATTAATTGAGTTGAAACTAATTACATAGCTTTTAATTAATATGCATGTGTTATTATACTTGTACTAGATTTTGAAAGATGTGACAAATCGATATAAATTATTACGAGGATATCAAGTCAACTATATTCCTGGTTGGGATTGCCATGGACTTCCTATAGAGCTAAAAGCTATACGGGATGGTAAACGTGGAATTTTGACGGATACTATTAAAGTCCGGGATGCAGGTAAAAATAATTTTCAATACTTTAATATTTAAATTTTTTAAATTTATTTGGAATTAGTGCATGCTAATGTATTTAATTTAATGCTTTTACCGGTTTTACCTTATAGCTCGCAAGGTTGTTGATCAGTCAATCACAAGCCATATTGAAGCGTTTAAACGTTGGGGAATTTTAGCAGAATGGAACAGTCCATATCGTACTTTAGACAAGAGCTATGTGAAAGCTCAATTACAGTCATTTTATGAACTTTATGAAAAGGTAATTGCCTCGAATTTTATTTTTATAGATTAAATTAGGCGATTTTTGCTCAAATGGTGTAAATTGCAGGGTCTTGTGTACAGGGACCTGAAGCCAGTTTTCTGGTCACCGTCTAGTGGGTAAGGTTATATTGTAATTAACCAGGAAGCATTGAAATAGAAATCAAGCAAAATCGAAAATATTATAAAGCATTTTTGAAAATTGTTTCTACAGGACGGCGCTCGCTGAAGCAGAACTAGAGTATTATCCCAATCATGAAAGCCCTTCCGTATACGTCGCTGTTGATCTCATTCCTACTGCTCAAGAGTTTTTGTCGGCAATCAGCATAGAAGGCAATTCAGCAACCATACAAGACAAAAAAATCAAAGCAGTTATTTGGACCACAACTCCCTGGACGCTACCTTCGAACAAAGCTATTGCATTCCATGAATCTGAAAAGTACTCCCTTTTGGATGCTACTGAATCAGCGGAAAACTCATACTACATTGTTGCATCATCTCTCCTAGAGCAGTTTTTCTTTGACAAGAATCGAAAGTATAGAGTCCATTCGGAATTCTCAGGTAAAATTTACAAACTTTATGAATGAGATTACGTAGATACATTTATATTTTTTTGGAAATCATCAGGCAAGCATCTGAACAATCTCAAGTATCGACATCCATGGTTTGAATCAGAGGTCTGTCCTTTCGTTCATGGAGATCATGTTACAATGGAAAAAGGAACTGGATTAGTACATACATCACCTGCCCATGGTCACGATGACTATGTGCTTGGACTAAGGCATAACTTGAAAATTGTAAGTAGTCGTGACTTTTAATCTCAAACTGTAAAAGACTCCTTTTCCTTTAATTTTAATTTTATTTTCAATACAGGATTGCTATGTTGATAACGAAGGAAATTTCGACTCCTCTTTGCCTGAGCTACAGGGATTATCTGTTTTATCCAAGGGAAATGACGCAGTGATGAAACAACTTGGGAGCAAAATCATAATAGCTTCTAAAATTAATCACTCTTATCCTTATGACTGGAGGACGAAAAAACCTGTCATTGTAAAAACAAGCATGCAGTGGTTCATAAATACAGAAGAGCTTAAAAGTAAAGCATTGGTGAGTTTTCGGTCTTCCTAATATATTAATACTCAATAATCAAATCACAAAAAAAATGTATTAATTAATTTTCTAATTTACAGGAGCTTTTGGAACAAGTCAAAATATATCCAAACAATGTCAAGAATGGTATGACTGCGCAATTAATAAGAAGACCTTACTGGTGCATTTCTAGACAAAGGGTGTGGGGTGTTCCGATTCCTGCTTTGTATCACAAAGAAACTAAAGAACCCTTGATAAATAAGTATGTAAAAATAATTGCGATCGTCTTGCGTAATATCATTAGCCAAAAAAATAAAAACTTGTCTTAAAATTAAAAATTGATTCGCCTTTAGGACTGTCGTGGATAGAATGTGTGAATTAGTTGATGTATCCGGAAACGTTGACGCTTGGTGGGATGTCCCAGTGTCATCTTTAATGCAGGACGAGAAGTTAAGTGAACAGTATGAAAAAGGAAAGGTAAGAAAATGTCAAGAATAGTTACAGTAAACATTAAAGACATTTTTTATTAATATTGCAGGCCTAACTGTATTTTATTTTTAATTGTAGGACATTTTTGATATTTGGTATGACAGCGGAATATCCTGGCATTTATTGGGAAATAATAAAGTAGCAGATATGTACTTGGAAGGGAAGGATCAATTTCAGGGCTGGTTTCAATCTTCTCTGCTCTTGTCTACTGCTCTTCGAGGCTGCTCCCCATACAAGTAATCAACAAAAATTATTCCATCCGTCATAGCAGATTTCGGTCTTATAAATTAGTTGGTAAATTTAATTTGAATTTAATTTTCTATATTTTTTTCAGAAACCTGTATGTGCATGGGTTTGTTGTTGACGATGATGGGAGAAAGATGTCAAAATCTGTTGGGAATGTTGTATCTCCTTCGGATGTTGTAAAAGGACATAAGAAAAAAAATCAGCCTGCATTTGGTGCAGATGTTTTAAGGTAACCTTTGGAATATAATACTAATTCATAATAACGCTGATTTCCTTACTAATTTGAAGACAATGTTGTGTCATACATTAACCATTTTTAGATGGTGGGTCGCAACTCAAGGGTCCGCAGATGGAGGAAATGTTTCAGTTAGTAATTCGCTTCTTCGATCATCAGATGAAAATGTTCAGAAACTTCGAAATGTTCTTAAATTCCTTATTAGTTTTTGCAATGAAAGTTCAGCAGCGGAATTAGATTTGGATAACATTTCGTATGACGAACTTATGTACACTGATCAGTATATGCTATTACTTCTGCGATATTTTAGACAACAGGTAAATTATAAACTAACAGTAATAATACGGCCACTGTCAATGTATTTGTCTTTGGCGTAAGTAATTATTTAATCTTATTATTATTAGGTAACATCTTATTACGACGAATATAATTCTCACCGTGCTTTAATGAAAACTCTACATTTTGCGACAACTGAAGTTTCAGCCAAGTATTTCACTTGGGTGAAAGATAGGTAAGCTAAGCTATATTCAATTCTACAAAGTATATTCTTTAGCAATTTAAGCATTGAAGTTATTTTATTTTTAGATTATACTGCGATTTCCTACAGAGCCAGAGCCGAAAATCTTGTATCTACGTCTTGAATGAAATTTACTTAACTCTTGCTAAAGCCCTGGCTCCTGTACTTCCATTCCTTGTCGAAGAAAGCTATTCGCACTATAAATTAAGTATGTAATAAATTTTCTCAAGTTGTGTTAGATGTTTAAATGTAATCTATAATGTCTTATCTTGAATCAGGTCCTCAGTCCATATTTAAGTCACAGTGGTTTGATGGAAAAGACAAGACATGGGAAAATAGTCAGATAAGTTCAACTTTTGAGTTAGCGATGAATGTAAGAGAGACATTGAATCAAGTTGTCGGCTCAAATAATCCCAAAGGAATCTGGGTTGAACTGCAATGCAATGCAAAAAATTACAAGGCTTTACAGGTAAGATCATCTTCTGTGATTCTGGAGCATTATATTTCAAACACTTTTTTTTATAAATAACTTTTGCATTTTCCCTACAGATTCTTCATCCTGTATTAGACGATGAAGTGGACAAGTGCAACTCAGAACTTTGTGATATCCTGCAAGTATCTGGAGTTAACCTACAATGTTACGAAGATGATATGGAAGTAGCACCAGAGTTAGAGGGCAACAAAGATAATCATTTACTGGATAATATTCAGTTTTCAATTGAACCGACAGGAGTAGGCCACAGTTCTGCTGGGTTCTCATTAGGAATTTGTAAAACAGAAATGATGCAATGTGCTCGGTGTAGAAGGTTCTGTTGTGAGCCTGAACAAATCCTTTGTAGTCGTTGTCTAAGTGTTATGAAAGGTATTTTACTCAAAAAGTCCCAAGAGGTAATCTCAGCATCTGCTAGAATTGAACCAGTAGAAAACTCAAAGAAAAAAGTTGTAAACTGAATTTAATAAGACTAATATTAGCAAATGCATTTACTTAAATGATTGACGAAAATGAATTAAAAATCAAGATATTCAGTAAGCATGTAGTACATTGTTTAAGATATTTTACCATTGTTGTAGATTTGAATTCAATTTATTTTCACATTCAATTTATTTCAACATGATACTGTCATACAAGTAAACCAGATGCCAAAAACGACGTTGTTATGATGCCTTTATGTTAAAATAAGAAAGACAGAAGATGTTTTAACCAATTTTTAGTAGTATAAGCATTTTATTTTATATTTTTGAAATACTTGGGCAACATGCAATATGCACTCAAAAATGCAGGCAAATAGGCTCAAATTATTCACTTTTAGAAGTTACATAATATTTCGCTTTTAATCATTTCAGTATCACAGAAATTAAACTCTAAAGTTATTTAACTACTTATTTCCGAAGAACCTTAAATTAAATTAGGCTGATTAAGGCATATATGTTTCAGCATGAAGAACAGCTTTCACAGCGATATTTGGTGACTTTGCAAGTAATCCTGTAAGCTCATTAAACTCAACCTCATAAGATTTTGCATCTGATTGGTTTGAGTCTTGTGAATGATTTTTCTGCATTAGCTTGCAAGCTAAAATTTGATTTTCTACTGATACTTTACCTCCTTTAATTCCCGAGATTAAACCTCGAATCACAAATAACCATCCGTTTTCCTCTAAGATATTCTGAGGGATGATTTCATCACAAAAACATCTTAACTTTTCGTAATAAAGGCTAAATATAGCATTATGGTATTGTATTAAAGTTGCATCAGTAAGTTGTTGAAGTTTCTGTCCAGATTTGATTAAAGCATCTTTGCATTGTTCGATGTTGATGGAACGTTTGAGACATTTCATGACATCTGCTATGTCAATGAATATGAGAGAAAGTTCAAGGAAAAGTCTAAGAGTGAAAGTTTCTCCAGGTTCAAAGTGAGATTTCACTGTTTCCGAAATATTTGATATAATTCCTTTCAATTCATCAGGACAAACATCGTCATTGATTTGATTGAAAGCTTGGTCACAAACTTCTTGAACAAATAGACTCAATGCCTTCCTAGCAGGATATTCTGAGCTAATGGCTTGGATGATGTATTCAAAGGAATCAACTAAAACCGTTTTTTCTGAGAGTTGGCTTTCTTTAGAATCCCACTGATCCTTCAGTTTTCGTAATTTAGAAGTCAAAATTTGCAATTGAGCTTCCATATTTGTCTTATCGTTCATTGATTTGAAAAGATACTTGACTGATAAAGAAAGGACAAGTTTAGAACTTTCTCCACTTTCACCCATCTTAAACAAGTTTTGCTGGATGACAGATTCAAGAAAACCTTTAGATACAAGGGCAATATTTCGAGTTAAAATTTCAATAAAATACAAAAATATGCTGCTTCTTAAATTTGCATCGCTATCAGCTCCTCGTGGGTTTGCATCTTCATTCGAAATAATTTCATAGCTCATTGAAAAGTACTCGGGTAGAAGATTGTCGGGAATGTTAGCTCTATTATGTGGTAGCAAATATTCTTGCAAGAGTTTCAAAGTCTCTTTCTGTGGTTTCTGTGGGGTAAGAGATATCATAGAATTTTTAATCAAAAGCCAAGCTTTGGATTTATCTGGATGAATTGCAGCAAATGTGCACATTTGAGAAATTAAAATTTCTTTTATTGATGAATGTGTCTCATTTTCCCACAAGTATGTCAAGAGCTCTTCCATTTCATCGAGATCAGATAAAGTACAAAGTAACCGTATTACATGCTTCTTCAGGGAGACAGGACTATCTAGAAGATCTTCTTTGAGAAATGTAATTGCTTCTTGATAAGGCGAATGCTTACAAGCTGAACTCAAAGGTCCCACAGAGATTTTAAGATAATCTCCTACACAAAATTGGCTCAGTGGTCCAAGACATTGATTAGGAAATGATGTGTTTTTCAAAGATTCAACTATAGCCTTCTTTACATCATATCTTGATTCAAATTCTTCATCCATGAGATCAATCTTGGGACTTGCTGGAATAAATAAGGTTGTAGTGTGTAGGTAGTTTGTAGAGTCCCAAAGGTATGATAAGATCACAAGAGCATTTCTTCGCTCAAGGCTATCTCTCCCTTCATCTTGGACCGTTTCTAAACAAATCTCAATGATTGTTGATGAGATTTCGGGGAAACTCTGCGTTTTGAGATGTTTCAAGAAGTTGTGATAAGCATTAAAGTATTTGCCATCCTTGGAAAACATGAATGTTAGAATGGTTTCAATATTTAAAAAGATTTCAGCAGGGTTGGTTTTAAGACAAAAGTCTAGGATCGGTCCATACGGGTCGGACACGAGGAATTTTTGAAAGCAAGACATCAATAGTGGCTTGTCTGAATGAATAATTTTAAGAATTTTAGGCTGCATATCTCTATCATTGATATCAGAAAGATTCAAAAGTTTCGAGGATAGCCACGAGTAATCATTCACAGCGAACTTTTTAGGAAAAGCTTTCCTTTCTTTGCGTTTCCAATCACTAAGGGTGTGTAGCAAATTTGTTACTACACTAATCATTGCATCATTATCTTTACCATCTTGATAGATTTTTTCAATCTCTTTAATAAAGAAATTAAAAAACTTTTTTTCCACATCCGGATTCCCAGAATAGTGTGGCCAGTCCCCGACCCAATAGCTTGCGTTTGAAGCAATAACTTTGGCGAAATTGCTCTTTAAATCTTCAACTGGTAAGTTGTGCAACAGGCGGTAGCGAATAGCTCCTTGGAGTAAAAATGGTTGTTCTTGCTCGTTATAAGCTGATGACAACTTGATAAATTCTATTAGAGTTTCCCAAAGTTCAGAATTATCCAGGAGGGTATGAAGCTTAAATTTGTTGTTGAGTTCTGTAAGAAACAGAGCTCTTACAAGGTAATCATCATTCCTATATTTTGCAATGACAAATTTGCAAACATTTACAAGAGCTTCCATGTCCTTTCCATTATTGTGACAAGCTTTCACCAAACAAGTTAAAAGATCAGCTCTTGTATTTGGACAAGATTCATGAGAAAGGAAATCCTTAATTTTAGGAATAGATTTGTCAACAGATAAGAAAGAAAACCAAAACCCTTCCCTGTGTTGTGGTAAGGACTCCCAAGATAAATGAGAAATGCGTCCAGGGTCGTTATTTTTCAGTTTTATCGCAACAATCTCTTCTTTCAAATCTTTAGGCAATATGTTGACTATCATGGGGGAAATGTATTCTGGGTTTGAGATTAAATCCTTGTCGTACTTCATTTTAAACGAGTCATTAAGAATTTTCCATCTCTTTGGTTCTGAAAATGGATTTAACCACATCAGCATAAGCTTTTCATGCTCAAAATGAAAACGTTCCATCGATGTTGGTAATAGAGAAGAGAAAAATGTTGTAAATTCTTGTGAAGAAATACTCTTTTGTAATGTGTTGCAATTCAAGAGATTGTTAAATTTAGTTCCATTGGACAAAATCAATTCTTTGCATTGCGATGATTTCATCAAGGCATTGGTTGATTGTGGTTTTGCACAGAATGGAATAAATTCTGGATATTTCTCATACAATTCAAGAAATTTCCTTGGAAAATTCAAACAAAGATAGTAAAAAGTAGTCTGATGGGTGATTCGCAAACGGAAAGAAAGCTTTTGTTGGGATTCTCGAGCTTTCTTCATCTCTTGATTTTGATTATTAGGTTCTGTTTCAATGGACTTTTGGTACTCTAAAGCAGCTGTTAAAAATCCCATGGCTATCAGATGATCTTTCTTTGCAATTCGAAGAGACTGACTTCCATTAAGCATGATAAAAGAAGTTGGATTATTTTTGAAAAAGGCATGGATAAACTCCACAGAACAGGCAGGCAACAAATTAAGAGCACATTGATTCCCATACTTATTGCTAATAAGGGTAAACATTTCTTCACAAGATTTCTCATTTTGAAAGTTTTTAGATAAACCTGATATAATTTTTGATCTCGTACAATAAGAAACATTCGGTAGAATAATTCTCACAAGCGTTTTAGGGTTGGTTAGCGGTGAGCAATAATTTTCATTAAAAATCCAAGAGAATTGTAAGGCACGCTGGGTTAGATATTTTTCTTCTTTTTTGATATACTCTAGGATTATTAGTGGACGGTGAAACTTGTTTGCTAACTCTAGCTTAAGCCTTTTTGCAGAGAAGTCTGTAGGTTCTATGGACTCGAGAAGTTCGTCTATATCTTCTATTTCTAGAGATGGAGTATACTCTTGGATATATTGTACAAAGCTTTTTATATTCATGAGTTTCTTTGATATTGGGATTTCTGACGACCGGAAGCCTTCTGTTAAGGCTTGAAGTTTCAGGTAAAAATTTTGATCTAAAAAAATGCAATGTTTATTCATTCTACTTTTAAAGTAAGGATGTTTTTTATCAACCCTTGATAACGAGACGATTTCTAGATACAAATAAGATTGGGTTATTGTTGGTTACAAAATTTTATTACCTGAATCCCGATCCATTTTGCAACAAAGGTAGTTTTGAAGTGCACTTAGTCGCCTCAACGTGATTGCTGGAAGGGTTTCAAACACCTTTTACTATTTAATTTTTAATAATAATTTTATGATGTATGTAAGACAGCAGCAGCGACTTGCCAATTTGCATGACAAACTAGCTCTTCAAAAAGACGTGAATAACTGTCTGACAGGGCAGTGTCTGAGAAAGCTGGTGGATGAAATGTCCAAAACGTATTCTGACTCTTGAGCACAAACAAATTTAAGTATGACTATTGACACGCATACCTATGTTTTGTTAATATTTTATCTAATCGTAGTCTACCTATCTTTCTCTACAACCATGGCATAATTTAACAAAATGATGCTTTGCGTGTTTATACCAATGAATTCTGAGCCATCTAAGTACATTGTATTATTTCATAGACAAAATTAGAAGGATAAACATGGAATATAATACTCAAGGTTTTTGTTCCATTCCAGGTTTATACTATAAGGTAAAAAAGAATATCCCATACTTTGCCTGTTTGCCTACGTATTATAATTAATGTTTTTTTATTACTTTGTAAGCTTTCAATGAGATTACGATATAATGTATTACTGTGTATGAAAATTATTTAAATTTAGTGTTTTTATGTATAATTGAATTGTAATGTTGCAAGTTTGAAATTAAGATTAACAGTAAAAACCATAAATCTTCAAACACAGCCTTCCAAAAATGGTTTACTAATCAAATGAAACTCTGCATCTAAACTGCTGCTGGAATTTCAATAAAAATGACTATATTGCAGTTATACACTGCAGTCTTAACCTCTTGTCCCTTAACAATACTGAAGAGAATGAGCTGACTGCTGCAGTATTATGAATTGATGTATAAACGGTCACATTTCATGTTTGTGGTTGAAACATTTTGTTTGATGAATTCTTTCACTACCAACTACTGCAGAGAAAGAGAGAAAGCTTTCATTCGAGAATCTAGAATCGCAAGACATTAATTTTAGTAATACCATTTCCTTCCTTTTGCCAATCCAGGAGTAGAAGTTGCATTGCATGCAATATTTTAGGCTCTAAAGTAATCCGAGCTTATGGAAAGGTCCTAAAGCTTTGTCCAATTGCTATTTTGGATTGTACTTTGGACATTATTGTGGATGGAAAGCCTTAGCATATTTTATCCTCACCTGTACTTATACATTACTTGCCTGGCTTCAATGTTCACTTTGTAATATTAGTTTTTCATCAGGGTGAAAATAGCGACAGGCAATCGATACCGTTTTCATTATTACTTACAACTTCCAACACTCTTCAGTAAAAGCGAGTATAATATACATACACACTACTGCTACTCCTAAGGGACTAGGAGTGTCAATGTACTTAACACGTTAGCGAAATTATCTAAATGTACTAACTCTGTGCAAAAATACTAAAAACATTATGGTACTACTAGTAGTGGGGTAGTACAAGTGTATCCATGAAAGAACCAAGGCAGAGGGTAATAGTTGTGAATTTTGCTAATTTTAGAAAATAGTATGAATATAACACAACATAAATGCATTGCACTTTTGGTGCCTTTTGGATGATAAACAGTCTATTTTTGACAGACGTAATCTCAAAAATAGACTTGTTTTTTTAAAGCTTGTTTTATAATGAGAGAGATTTAGGGTTTGACATTTTTAGCGTTCTTCTAATACGCTAGTTAAAACCTTTTTTGACAGGAAGCTTATTTTTGTGATAAAAATACTTGTGTAGATGAGAATTGGCATGTTTTATTTTTTTATTTTTACATTCAATCAACCACATTTTACTAGATAATCTAAAAATCCTCAGATTTTAGTTATATAGAAAGCAGTACCAACCTGTACATAAATCTCCAACATCATCCACTTGAATGTGGTTTAGGAAATGCAATTTGATATCATCAAGCAGAGAAGAACTGCATTATCATTCTTTTCATCGTAATAAAACTCTTTTTATATTTTTGCTTGCTACTTGCTTCACCACTATTAAAACCAAGGTACATGCGGTTCATGGTTCTTTATAGCAAATTAAAGTTCATCATCACTTGAAGAATTTTCAACAAAAACTCAAGGCCAAAAAATAAATTAATCTGACAACACTCCGACTATCATGTATTATTATCATTTATCATCATCCTCATCATCAGTAGCCAGATAGAAATTTATTTCCACCCTTCGAGATTGATCATAAGAACGAATGACTCACTATGATTTAATTTACAGGCAGATTTAGAAATTGAAATTATCAACCAGAGAAAGATTTCTTCGTATTTCGGCTTCTTCACATCTATCCTTTTCTCCATCATCATATCCCCATTTAGCATAAGCTACAAAGTAAGTAGTAAACCTAATGCAAATGCTAAACTAACCAAAGCTGCAACATATCGTCATAAAATGTTATCTCTGAACCTCTTACTACACTATACTTGAATGGATAAAAAAGCAAAATCCCCAGAGGGGAATAACAAATGATTCGTTCCAGCAAAAAACCTGTGTGTTGGTACATTCAATATTGAGAATAGCAAAGTCTACATACTTTTAGATTAGACTTACACTCTGTATATTACTATTTGCTATACTTTTAGAATAAAGTTACTAAGAAATGGATGGTTTTCAGTCATACACTAACTAATACGAACTTTGATTTGTGGAAGAATATTCTATTCATTTTGTACAATATACAATTTAGTTTCGAGCCGTAGTTCGTGTTAGATGTAGGAGTGTGTGGTTTCTGAATGATTATTTTTCATGCTTAAAATATCACTATTTAAAGCACAATAGCAAAAAACATTCTAGTAATGTAGTAATATTATATAGAAATTTAAGCCAATAATAGTTGAAAGCTGTGTATCCAATATTATAAACTAATGTAACAAATCCATTAGAAAAAGAGAGTGAAACTGGAATGACTACAACTTCTTCGGTAATAGCCAAGTCAGGTAATACTTACATGGTAATAATCATAATATAATAGTAGTAATACTGGTGACTAGACTAGAGGTAGTAGGGACTATTTGCAATATACTATAGAATTATTTGACGTGATTTCGCCTTCTAAATAAGAGAGGTTTCAATTTACTACTCTTTACCCCTTTATGGACTTGGAGCATTTGATATGACATGTCAGTCTGTAACTAGAATCGGATCTGATTTGGTTGTTTGTACACTTGGGTTGTTGTACAAAGTGCTAGGACACAAAACTACCTGGGTTCAAGTTTAATTTAAAATTCAGTTTTTTTCAACCCCCGGTCTCTCTCTCTCTCTATATTGTCTCTATAGCCTGAAGCCTGCTGGGTTCATTTTTAAAGCATATTTCTTGTCAGTTTATAATATTACCAATTCACCCACTCCTAAGGAAACCTTTTAGGGTTTGTAAATTAAATGGCAAGCAAGCTGATGTGAATCTCTCCCTGTGTCTAAAAACCGGGTAGTTTCGGGCTGGGTAATAGAATAAAAAAAATTAAGTCGGGTAATATTACAAGGGAGGGAGACCAAGACCATTTTACTTATTCCTAGTTGTAGTAGTAGATAGACAGACCGGGTTGAAGTTTTGTATGTTTTGTAAATGTCTAGCTGTCAGGTTTTAGAACTGCAGTTTGATATTGCATATTGCACAGTATTTTACCCTTCGGGCTGCTGCAGGTAGTTGCATTTTTTTGTGATATTTAGTTACTACCTTAGAAAGTATTTGTACAAAGTTTTTTATCAAGTAAGTGCTCTTCTCTTCATCTAGCTGTGGAATAAGAAGCAGAATCTGTCAAAGTTTTTTGTTCTTATTGTAGATTCTTTTATCTAAATCTGCAAAGTCAAGATAAGGACACGACTGACTAGCAGTAGGTAAAGTTAGCCAAGCAAATAAGAATTCTAAAAGTAAGTGGACAGAATTGAGATAATTTATACATGTAGACTCTCATACTCTCATTTAATTTCAAATAAATCTAAACTACCCTGCCTGTGGCTATTAACACCACACACCTGTCTGACTTCACTTTGTCTCTTTTTGGGTAGAACTAATTTAGTCTGTTGTCAACCTCTAGACATCTAAAACCTTTTTTTAAAGGTAATAAAAAGTCATTGGTAATCAAAGGAGTGGCAATTCTTAACGTATTAAAAAAGTCTGAATTATAAAAATACAAAAAGACCAAGAAAGATTGATTTATTGATTAACTTGTAACTTGTACCCGAAAGTCCGAAAAGTCTCAAGTTCAACAACCCGGTCGATATTTTGTACTAAATTTGTTACAATTACTCACAACTGCTAGTAGTAGTAGGACTAATAGGAGTAGGTATTAGCAGCAACCAGCTAATCACCATACAAGAAAGTAACTACCCGTGTGAGTTCGTTAAGCAAAGCATGTAATTTTCAAAATTACACCCTACCTACTTACTAGCTACCTAAAGAAAAATGTTGATTACTATATAAGACTGAAATTTAATTTTCTTTCATTTCTTGACACGTTTCAGATTTCCTCATCTAAAAATCAGGAAACGTACCAAACACTCCCTTGCCATTTCGTGCCAAGTCTACCCAGACATTTATATCCGTTTGACCAATTTATCCTTCTTCCAACGAAGTAATGGCATGTCCAGATGTCAATAAGTTTGTAGAGGAACTCCGTTCCCAAGAGAAGGAGCCTTTTGGGAAAAAGCTACACAAATTGAATACATTTGCTAAATCCGTATCAGAATTCACTAAGGGCTCTCCACAAGAAGCGGATAAATTCTTGGAATCGATACAACCTACAGATTTCTATGCAAAAAAGACAAGACTAGAGTTGGCTAATGTTTTAAGACGTACTGGGCCTGTTATTAATGCGTTGAAGAGTGAAGACAAACTTTTGATAAATCGAGCCTTGCAATTCAAATGGGTTTTTAATAGCAATGAATCCTTATTTCAAGACTCAAATTTCCTTACTCAAGAATTATTCCCGGATGTTTCCTATTCCGCTAGGAGGAAAGTAATTAACCGATTAGGGAAATATTCCATGCCTGGAGATGAAGCAAAAGTTGACAAAATTTATGAAGCAGTTGAGAAGAATTATGGGATTGACTTGGCAAGAAACCTTCTGCCTTCTTGTAGTAAATCTTTATTCGAGTCGGTACTCTCTGAAAAACATATCCAACTGAGTTGTAATCAACTTACACAAATTTACAAGAAATATCCCGAATCAGCCATTAAGTATTTGGAAAAGATTTATGAATCAATTGTTAAGTCTCATAAAGGTGGATGGAGAAACCGAAGGTTATACAGCAAAGACTCTTATTCCCCTTTGCTAAAGCAATTGATTAAAGGCAATCCTGAAGAATTCATGAAATTTTTCGAAAAGTACAACTCTGCAATAATACTTGATCTACAACTAGGGCCTAAAATGACAAATCATTTGCTCAAACATAATAAAGCTGGAGTAATAAAACATGCTAGAATTTATTCAATGTTTCTTCATCAAAAGGAAATTATGAAAAGGCTGAACAAGGAAGAGTATGAAGAATTTTTTAGATCTCTTTTCCCTGACAATATTCGGAATTTCCAAATGGGTTTTGAAATAGGTTTTGAAGGATGCAGAGGATTGGGTGGAGCATTATACACTTGGCTGGAAAAGTATCCCATGAAAGATAGCGAAAAATTTAAGCAGTTGGAACAAACCTTTGAAAAAGTGTATAGCAAAAAACTCATGGATTTCCCTGAATATGTAACGTCTCGGGTTATTCAGCTTTTACCTGTGGAGGAACGTGATAAATGGATTGATCTCAGGCTTTCTCTCCCTGATGGACATAATGGACAGTTTTTCTACCAATCAACGGGGGATATGCCAACTCATCGAGAGGGATACTGGGAAGCTTTCAGAACGACTGATAAATCCATACCTAAAATTAAAGGGTTTTTGGCAACTGAAGCAGATGTCCATCGTAGAGCTGATCTCGTTTCATCTTTGGTCCTTACATGTGCAATTAATCTGGACAAACTAGCCCTTGTTGAGGTTGGGAATTATGTTGTCTCGCGATTTCGAAATGATAGTGCACAAGTACGGCTTGAATTTTTAGGATCATTGGACCACCGTTTTGATCTCTTGAAACTGGAAGATGATCATTGGACCTCAATCAATGAATTGTTGCAGATTTCTTCAATTAACAATGAGTTTTCTCATAGGTCTACCCTGATGGAGCATATTTTGGAGAAATCAATCCAATACAGATTGAAAAAAGATTTACCAGTAGAAAACCAGGTTCAGCATTATATCAAAATGAAAACTAGAATGTATTGCAGAGGGGAGAGTTGGATAATTGTGACTTCTGATCCATCCTTGGAGAAAAAGTCTTTGAAACTTTTTGCCGAACATATTGGTGTGATGTACCCTTTAACAACTCCGTGTCCTAGTGATAGCACTATAACTTCTTCAATAGTGTCCTTATGCGAGTCTATCTCAGGATGGAACAGGAGACATCCTAAGGACCTTTTGTCATCTTCAGAATTCCCTTGGCTGATGAGTCGACTACAAGAAGTACTGGAGTCTTACCATGAACCAAATAAATACAGAGTTATCACAGCATTGACCAATGACCTTCCAGCCCGATTAGCATTCTTCCCCCGTCTTCTTAAAACATGTCCTCTACCTCCAGTATTGAACTATTTCCTTCGTAAAGAGCCAGAAAAATTGGATGAATTCTCAACTTTTATAATAGGATTCCTTCTGAGAACTAATAATCTTGAAAAATGGAATTCTTTTCTAAGAAAGCTCAGAGGTCAAGGGTTTCCCAAACTTTGTGAAAGTCTTATAAATAAATGCTTAGAGGTTGCTGAGGATGAAGATGAAAGCGTGAAAGAAAGATGCAATTCTATAACAATCATGTCGTTCCTGTTAAAATCTGAACAATTCTTAGATTGGGTTCCCAAATTGCATCCACAGGACCCGAAACTGGATGCTTATTCAGATGAAGCAGGTATCGTATATGAACTCCGACGAGCTGTGGCAAAATGTATTAAAAATATCACAATACCTTCACAAGGACTTCCTGGACTTTTGAACTTTTGCCGAGGAGATTATCTAAAACTGGTACTTGGATCTTTATACGCACTATCATATCGATCAGCTTCATCCAAGGTGCTACCTTTTTTAAAGAAACTTGTCGACAGCCCTGTGTCTGTTAAGAAGCATGCGATAAGACTTGTGCTTACAATCTCATGCAAAACAGATAATATTGCATTCCTAAAGGCTTTGTGGGATTCGGAGAAAAATTACTCCATTAGACATATCATATTCAAAAGTATTTTTGAATTCTTTCTTTACGATAACTCTGAAGAAAGTTGGGATCTATTGAAATCTGCCATCAAATCTTTGACAATTAATGATCACCCGTTTCTAACAGAACTTGGCCGAACCGATTACGTAACATCTGCTTGTATGCCTATTGAAAAGCTATCAGAGTATTTACAAGTAGCTTGGGAAACTCTAGAAGGTCTTGGAGATATTGGTGATTTTGGAGATGCAAAATGGGTGAAAGTCAGCCTTCTCCAATGCATTACTCCTATCAATATCAGCAACATATCAGAACAACTGTTGGAATCAATATTCTCAAAATACCTGTTTGTACTTAGAGAAGACCCTAATCTGCAATCAAGCTTGGTGCAAGTTGCTGTAAATTATTTACTTCATTTTCAAAATTCTTCTTCTGATAAGAAAGTTGACACGGTTAAAAAATTCATGGAAAGATTGACAGGACCATCGTGGATTGTTCCATGCAAAGACTCATTAACAATGTACCCTGCGAAACAAGCTTTAAGCTACTTTGTTGAACAGATTTCAATCGAATCTTTTAAATCAGTTGAAGAATCTTCAAATAAAATTCAACTTGAAGATATCAAAAGGATTTTCATAGCTCTTCAAGATTATTAGT
>JAQGAA010000482.1:0-22200 GCA_034696425.1 Isotoma viridis
ACCATTATCATGGTGGCTGCCATTTGCCCAAGACAATAGAATGAGAGCTTGCCCGAGACAATAAAATGTAAACTTTTTTAAAAATCTGGCGTCGCATAGTACTCCCTGTATTGCTTGCTTGTGTGCGTTCATGCCAAAAAACGTCCTTACTCATTGCAGAAAATTTTAGTTTTGGTGACGTAATAGAGTTTTTGTTTCAAGGTTTAGAAATTTTGAACGGCAATGCACGTTTATTGCCTTAATCCAATAAAAACGGCTTATATAAATTTAAAATTGTAATTGATGGAATTAGCCCTGGCTCTCCCAACAATTTTGTTGTTACTAAATATGGCTTTTGCATTCTACTAAACAGTGTAGAAAAGCAAACAAAAAAGCAAATAACTCTAAAAATTATATTTTTAAAATGGATAAACTAATGGATCGTAAGTTAAAACTTCGAATACGTCTTGTGTTTTCAAAAAAACAGTTTAACAGCTGTTGGTTACCAAGGTAAAAATGTTACAAAAGCACGCCTTACAGCCTACGGTCTAAGCCTAAGATTAGTCAGCTACTACTTTTAAATATGTTACGCTAAATTAACCAAAATCATTCAAAATCTTTAAACAATCGTCGCATTTTTTTCTAAATTACTCTTATTTTTCCTTCATATCCCTAAAAACCCAAAAAACTGTACCTTAACTATACTTAAACAGTGGATGATTCAGTCACATACTGCTTATGTTCCAGAGTCTAATAAATACAAACGGAATTAGATTAAAGAATCAAACTGAAAGATTTTCAGCACCAACAATTTAAAAATGTCACTGGTCACACAATGTCACAAAAATAAATTGTTTGAACGAAAGTCTTCCTCGTAGAGATAACGTTTCATTGAACTAAACCCTTAAAATGCCAATGCAGTATGTTTGATGATAGAACGAATATGTCCATGAGCTTTCAACGTCCATGAGCATTCAACGAAATCTTGTTGTAGTAGAAGCAGACCCTTGTGATTACATGCTCAATAAAAAAACCAGCGAAACCTGCACCAACACCTATTACGGCCCTCCGAATGCTATTCTAACCCTAAATGAAAGATGTATCTACACCTTCAATATCAAAAGACCAGTGCCAAATAAACAAGTACTATCTCCGACAAATACCTGCAAGCCACCAGATAAATATTCCCAATAGGAACTATATTTCGTGACGTGGCTAACGTGGCTAAATGCCGTTCTACACCGCCATAGGACCATTTTAACTTTTTACAAGTCAAAGCGACTAAACAAGGCCATTAAAATTACATTCCGGAGCCATCCTTTACTATTGAAGGACCTATCTAGCCATGTCCGATGAATGTATTCATTCTACCTATTAACACTGATTTCTTTAATAGTAATCATACTTATACTGGTTCCAGCCTTAATATAAATCATAACGAAATCCATGACCCCATTTTCACCAGAAATCAGAAGCAATAAAAATGTATACACTAAGGAGAGACAATTGTCTCGACCTTTGATTCCCAAATAACACACATTTCGACACAAAAGGAACAAGTCAACCAATATACAAGACAATAGTTGTCAAGTATTAAGCAGGATTTACAGCTATACAGATAGAGGTTCATATATGGATGCTTTAAATTCTAAGGACTCTAAATTGAGTAGAGTAGAAAGGGTCAATGAACTCTGAACTAAGAAGCTAAAACGAACACGGGTCCTTAAGACTTGACTGGAAAACTCTGCAAAGCCGTTGGGTTTATACAAATAAGACCCATGCGGAGAAATTAAAGGGTAAAAATCTCGTTTGGTATTAAAAGGCTACACCCAAAAGGAAGCTATTGATTAGAAGAAAACATGCTTGCCTATTATGCGGTACGAAACCTTCAGAGTTATGACAGTCTGGGCGGCAGCTCATTTAATAGAAATAATCCAGTTCATTGTGCGCAAATGCTTTTCTAAACAGCGATTTGAATAAGAGGTATATATGGAGCAGCCTCAAGGTTATGAGATTGGGGCGTCAAATTACCTTGTGTGCAGGCTACTGAAGAACCTATACCGACTAAAACTATCCGCTCGGGAGTGGCATAAAATGTTTAGTATAAGACTCCAGAACATGAGTTTGATGGCGTTTTTTTCGGCAGGATTACAATGGAATTCTTAGCTTATGACCTTGGCGATAAATTGATAATAAAAAAATCTCCTTTTGAACTAAAAGCAGAAGTAAAAGATTTGCAAAGATTCATATTCAACAATTTAAACTTGAAAAAGGTTTCCAAGAATTGAAATGAAGATCTTATCCGATGGAATAATTCTATAGCAAAGACAATGATACCCAAGTTGCCAAAGAAAGTTGCCCAAGTGGTTAGCAAGGATTATTGCTACGACGAACAAAAGAAAAAGGTATAAGAATGGTACGTTTTGATTTATCAAAATGACTCACATCGAAATCGAATCGGGACGGAAGCAAAATTCTATACCAGCACTGCCATTAAACAGCAATTCAGTGATACAGAAATTAATGGCGAAACAATTTACACATGCAAATTTTGTGGACCTTGCTTCTCAGAGGATTTGATGGAGGCTGTATTACATGTGTTTTTAGAGGCCTGCGAAAAGCGTCGTTCGACTTCCAGAACTTGAAGATTCGAAGAACATTATCATATGGGGTTGGATCCAAGGATCAGTGTCGACGAGACAAAGAAAATACTATATCAGCATTAAAACAGTTTTAGAATGTCGTGGAGAGGGAGAGAAACATATTTAGGAACGTAGGTATGTCGTTGTTGACTTAAAATAGATAATAAAAGGATAAAGACTTCCCTATCGTAAGAGCTTAGGATAGGCTAACGTCTGTTACTTTAATGACATACATGCATTCTATTCCAAAGTATTAGCTATAAAGTAACTTTCTGACAAATTCTTGTATTTACAGTTCCTGAGATTGACATACAGAGACCTGATGATGAATCCCCATCTGACAATGAAAATACCAACCCAATTCACCATCAAGTGACAGTACGTCGTCACATGATTCTTAATTAAAACAATGCAACCTCTCTCTAGAACGCAGCTTCCGTGGTGTTTGGGAATTGAATGCAATTAAAGAAAATGTTAGTTACAGGAGCCTTATTGCTCAGGACAGAGGGCAAACTGACAGCACCAGTGGCAGAGGTGACACTTTAAGACGTTCA
The DNA here is from genome assembly GCA_034696425.1 of Isotoma viridis. NCBI lineage: Eukaryota > Metazoa > Arthropoda > Collembola > Entomobryomorpha > Isotomidae > Isotoma > Isotoma viridis. The sequence goes on from JAQGAA010000482.1 coordinate 3,176, forward strand.
GTGTAAAAATTTTTTTAATCCTTTGTTTTTTCTTATACAACGATAAGGTTTATTTGTCTAACAACGTTTTGATTTTTTTATTCAACAGACACTATTTTTTATATTCCTTAGTACGAGCTATTGGGTAAAAAAAACCATGTCTCTTTTTTATAGTTCATGAGACTGATGCAGACATTCAGGGTGCGTTGGAACTTTGAAATTCATTTTATTGACATTAGTGACTTCCCAGATAACAATGTTGCAGATGATGACACCGAAGTAATGCCTGATAAACAGACTTATTTAAATTAGGAGTTTTAGTTTGGATTTAAAAAACACACTTCCTTTCTGTATTTCTAAGTCTATAATTTTATATTATTATTATTTTTATCATTTCTAGGTTCATATCTAGAAATAAATAAACGAACTGTTAAAGAAAACATGTCAGTGAAGGATGAACCGTCAGTGTTTTGGGACAAAAAATGAAGTGTAATGGCAGTTTGTAGATCAAAAAAGGACTGATGTTTCATTTAAGGAGCAGTACAATGAATACGGATTTCTGGTTTATTTATGTCATGTCAGAAAAAACTTCTGGCAATTTTATCGAATACAGTTTGGTAGAATAGAATAAGTTTATTGATACACAGTACAACAACTTCAATTCAATCCTGTAAGAAACCTTCGTTTAATACTCTTACCCTGAACCAAAACGTTTTCACTACATTTTTTTCTTGAACTGTACCTCAATTAGCGAGCTATTGCGATTAGTATTAGTATTTCCAGTATTTCAATTTTTGAAAAAAAATATAAATTTACGATTATACGATACGTTAAATTTAAACTATTTTGGCGGACTGGTAGTAGGCTGGTCATTTGTAATTTTGGGTTGCTTAATATATTTACTGTAACTAGAAAAGAAAAAGGACCGATGCAAAAAGTAGTTACTCGTTATGCCTTCAGATGTTTATGTAATGACATACAATCATTTTCGACAGTCAATAACCAGTTACTCCTGGTTAAAAGGACCTTAAAATATTTAAATCTGGTGTACTGACATTTTTAATGAAGGTGTAAGTTCATTTTTATGAACTTTTTTTAAATGTTCAAGTTAAATCTCTCTCTTGCCGAATCTCTTTGCGGTGAACTTTTCGCGGCTTTGTTAATTTTCCACCCCGTAATAATGCAAGTCAAAGTGGCTCATCCAGCCCATTTCATAGCCAGTCAACAACCTCAACAAGCAACATCATATCACGAAAAAAATAATGATTTATTCATGGCGTTGACGGATAGAGACACCACACTTTACTACTGCAATGCAATCAAACGAAAATGATGTTACTCGGAGAAATATACAATTACAAAATACAAAGGATTTTGGGAACTGAATATTTTGGATAATCCGAAAAGTCAAAAGTACACGTATCTGAACAAAAGTGCCGAGAAATGTTAACCGACATGCGACACCGGATTGTCGCCCCATTACAAGGTTAAGATAAAGTCTTTTTGGGACACATCAACATGAAGAGCCATAGTACATTTGGTGTGAAACAACATAGAAAGAGAATATTAATTTCTATATGCATACACTGAAAATAACATTGACTTCTGGCGATGATTATAACATAGTACAAACACCATTAATGGAAAATTGTGCATCTTCTTCTGGAACATGTACAACAGCTCAGGGCGTCTAAATATGGAATAACCAAGATCTTGCCGGCTGCAGAGTTAAAGAAGGGTTAACAACAGAGTGCAAATTACCTGGAGCAAGACTATCCTGCCCCGAACTCTAAATGTCTTTCCCAGAGTTAAAAACATCAATTTGGTTTAATTTGGTGGGGTGAACCAACAATAATGGGACATAATTCACTTCCGAAATAGCTAATGCTTTATCAGGGGAAATCGTTTCCTAACCTTTATTAGGTAAGTCAGCATCAAATTTTGTAGTTTATTTAAACAAAATATACGTTTTGGAGAATTGCACAATTTTAATGAAGTATTTTAACGTTAGGTTGAAGTTAAGAGCTCCCAAAACCTTCAAGAAGAAAGCGAAAACGGCCGAGTAAAATGGAAAGCTGATTTATCTTTACGACATTGTACGGAAAGGACATAACTTTGACATTTTGAATATGCTTCTGCTTTATGCAAAACAAAGCAACGAGTTTTAGATATGACAAAGTTCCAAGCAGAGTCTAATATCCCAACTGCTTTAGCAAGGACTCTAACAGGCGATGAAGCCTATATATCTCGTGCAACGGGTGATGCTTAAAGCATCCATAGATATGACAAATCAGCAAATACCATTTTCTTGAACATATTAACTGCACAGTTGAATATCCAATTAGGTTTATGTCTGGGAATACCCTGACCGTAGGATGGCTCCAAACCTTGTCCAGTGAAACAGTGAATTACTCAACTCCAACTGCATGTTCTATTGGAGATTTAAATTCCGAAATGGAGGATGAATTAATATTGTAAAATGAACGATCAAGCGTTGTGATCATTCCTTTCATATACCGGAGAGGTCCCGGAACCTGGTTTTTTACCATATTTAGCATTTACTCCCGTAAGGATTTTTAGCTTGAAACAATTATGGGTGATATAAAGGAGTTGAACAATAGAATGTGAACAGACGAGGCGTAGACATTCTACAACACTCAACAACGCCGGAAGAAGAATGCAAAATCAAGGCAATCAATCGTGGAAAGAATGAAGCAGCCAATAGCATGAGTGTTTCATGAGAATTTTTTATGCAATGTCTTCAAAAAGCAATTGCTTAGTTATAGTAGGGATGTGGCAAGTCCGTTTTAATTAAGAAAACAAGAATATCAAGCAATCACAATAAACAGGAAAATTATTATTAGCTTATCTTTAAACACTTTTGTCCACTTTTCTAGTCTGTAATGTACCAAATGCATTAAAAAATCCACTGAAAATATTTTTCCAAAAACAAGAAAATGTAATATTTTCAAACATGTAGAAGGTGGTATAAAGGATATAATTTCTGAATATCTAATTAATGTTTTAACTCAACAATTTTGCTTTGGATCTACGCAGAGGTTGTTTTTGATGCGTAAATTTTGGATGCAGAAAAATTGTTTTGGTTGAAATTCTATTCTTGAAATTGAAGCATTCGTCATTTTGTGGAAATGTGGACACCCTTTTCAAAAGCATTAATGGCGGGGCTGCCATCTTAAATTGGCTACCGGCAATAAAGACTAAATACAACAAACACACAAAACAAAAGGAGCCCATCAAGAAGAAAAACGCCGGTCTTCTGTATATTATAAGCCATGGCTTTCTGGTTTCCTTGTCACTTTTCGATCGCTTAAAAAAATTAGACAATTCGACAGTGAAAGGGAAGCAGGATACCTGCCTAAGGGTTTATAAACTTCTATGAATCCATTAATTATAATTATATCCTTGAGAATTTTGTATAAAAAGCAAATAGTTTATCGAAATAAAATAAGTGTAAAAAGGAATTTCATTGGGAGAATATCCCTTGGCTTTTTATTTTACGCTTCACCTTTATTTAATTTTTTAAATTCCTAGCTTTAATCGGGCGTCTTAATAAGACCCGAAGTTCATTTTCCTCTACACGTCATCAGTCATTAACACATTTCATTCCTAGCTTTAGCCGGGCGTCGCAATAAGACTCGAATTTCACTTTCTCGTAAACTTAAAAGTCATCAAGTTCCTAGTTTTAATCGGGCGTTCATAAGACCCGTTTACCAAAAATCTACAAACCTAACGTGCAAAACGTTACAATATTTGATGATGTTTTTGCACTTCCATGAAAATTTTTATTGATTATTGTCTATAACCTAAAGACCGTTAGTCAACGGCGCTTTGTGAGGTAAACGCAGACCTCAATAAATTGCGACGCACCTTACGAGGGAAGGCGCACCATCCTTTTAATAGGAAGAAAAAATAAAAGAAGTTTTCAGAATTTAAGAATTTTATTTTTGATGTATATTTCTTCCGTCGGAACTAAAAGGGAAATTGGAAACATCTCAAAATGTTGACTGCAAAAGCGTATTTATTTTATAAAATTTTTTTAAATACGCCTGTTCTCAGCGCTAACACTTTCACCTTTAAAATCTTAGCTCAGCCTAGAGCTTATCTTCTTATTTACATCAGATAACAAAGAAATAAATTCTTAAGTTCTATTTTCCAAACTCTAAAATTTCTGGAAAATTTCCTATTTTGGAAATACTCTTGAGCCTTAATTGTATATGATTATAATATTTTTTGTATATTCAGGAATAAAAAATTAAAAAGGAATTTCCGTCCTTAAATAACAAGTGTTTATGTCCTTTAAAAAAATGCTGAAAGTTAAAACGATCTTTTTTGAGTTGTTTTTTCTTCGATTTTTTGAGGTTTTATTTAATAAAATCACCCCACCCTGTGGAAACCCTTTTTGATATTAAATAGTTATAAATAGTATATTATGATACGGTTTATTTAAATCAATATATCTTATATCTATAACTACACTGGTGATTCTTAAAACCACAAAACCGTTTGTAGACTTCCATTTCCAATTCTGGAGTTCTAACTGGAAATATGTTTGTAGTTAAAAATGTAAATGGAAAAATTCGACAAGTGTTTAGATTCCTCAAGTAGTAGACCACAAAATCCAAATAAATCGAAAACAGCTACTGGTGCGACAGTAATGCTACGTAAAGTACGTTTTTTAATATATTAATGCTAATTTTTATGATTAAATTTACATCATTACTTTAAAAAATTATAATTTAAATTCCAATTTAAACTTTAATACTATCCCATCGGAATATGAACTTTAGACTCTTAGTTGATATTATTTCTTAACGAGTTTGAGGTTTTACGATATCGAAGTCAAACGTAATTGGTGTTGAAAAGCCCGCTGAACAAAAATGCGATGAAGGAAACAAATATATTTGTGCTTGGCAGAAAACGGTTATTAATGAGCTCATTAAAAAACTTGATAAAATAACACCTGATTATATCGATTATTGCATCGAAATGAAATAGGTAAAGATCAAGATAAAATATTTATTCACTTCAGAAGGTACACTGAAGACGGCCGACCGTTTGCATTAGGGTTGTACTCAGCCCCTCAGGCTCATTTTGCATCACTAACGGATATGCTCTATATTGATGCAACCGGTGGGATTATAACTACTCCATATGTTGATTCTTAACGTACTAAACTGCACACTGTAGTTGCAAAAAAAGACGCTGCAAATATTCCATGTGTCCCAAGTTTTGTCTAACTTATACTCAACTGCAGAAATTGAGAGTGAGCGAGAATTTGTGGGAGAGGTCAGACGCGTAAACCGCCAACACCTAAAATGTTAACAATTGCTTTGACATTTGCGGATTCGCGTAATCCGGCAAACTCGGCTTTTTTAGCCAGAAGCTGATGATCACCAACATAGTCAGAAGCTACCACTAGTTGTTTGATGAAATCTTTTTAACGGTTTTATTCTTGTCAAAAAAGAAACTAAATGATAAAAAAATCAATGACTAAAACACAGAATGAATAAAAAAAACTAAATGGTTAAAAAAACTAAATGATTGCGCGGTATTTTTTGCACTTATAGGGGCGATATTTATAATAGGAGGGCTACACAATTTCTGCAATGCCACAAGCAGGTTTAAATGTAAATGCCGTTATTTAGGAGCATGATTTTAGAAAAATGATGTTTACCGGATAAAATTACAATGTGTATCATGAGAAAACTTTCCAGGAGAATGCAGTTTATCAGAATGATGTGCAATGGGTGGGGGGGATTTTGGTACATGAGGACAGTAAACACATTACAGAAACTGACTTACTCTGATATATTCTGTCTCACAATAGAAGTTCACTATAAATTGCCGTAAAAACAACACTAAACCCTATTACAAAATTCGAAGAATTGTTATTGTAACTTTTAATAGAATTTCACAACTTACTGTAATAACTGTCCTTCCTATAATTTTTATTATGGCTAAAAGATTTCTCCAAACTGATTTTCAGTATAGATTTTCTATACTGTTTGCACGATATCAACATGATTATGAAACTGCATAAAACATAGCTTTTCGGGAAAGCATTGTTTTTTACTTTCCACGCAGAGTGACTATGATATTATCTCTTTACTTTTATATAGTATCAAAATAAAATAAATAATTTTATATTCTTATTCATATACAAACTTCTCCGTCTGTTCTTCATTCATATACATACTCTACCACAATACGATTTTAAGTAATAAGTAGTAAGTAGTAGTTTTAAGTAGTAAGTAAATCCATTCCCTTCAACTGCAAATAACGTCTAATTACCTGATTCAAGTCTTGAAATGAAAATAACCAAAAAATCTCGATTTTTCAAACCCTTGCTTAAAATTTGTCAACTACTAATGACCACCTTCATGTTTTAGAAAAGTGTTTTACAGACAAGTTGCAACATTGTTGTGGTTACATTACGCATTCTACAGCTTGATTTTTATATATTTTACTTGCCTACAAACAAGAACATATTTCTTGAACTTCTTGTCATTTTCTTTTTAATATTAGGTTTTAACCTTAATATTGCCAGCATGGAGCAGTACGATTATGTTATTATAGGTTGTAAGTTGGGAATGGTGGTACAGTTTCCCAAACCTGAATAAGACGACACAGAAACAAATATGTCAGTCTCAAGATGAATTTTTCATTTAGTCTATCATGCGATAATGATTCTTTCAGATGCAGACTTCATTGTAAATCAATCTCTGGTAATAGTGAAATTCTTTGTTTTAACCTGCAGAGCGGAGACAAGTTTAGGTTAGGCTAGGTTAGGTTAGGCAAGGTAACAAATTATCAAATACCTTTTTAAATATTAAAGATTAGATTAAGCTGATTTTTCATTTTCTAGTTAAAGTAAAAAAAATCATTACGGAACGTATTGCAGTGAATGGAAATAGGAATCAACGTATGCTAGTTATGTAACAAAAATTTGTGTGACAAAGACAAACTAATTAATGCTATTCGAAAAGTGTGGGTCTCCCCGGACTAAGTATTTTCAATATTTAGAACAATAAACATTCAAAATATTGACACAGAATGAAAATCTACTAAAGTCTGAGTTAATCGAGAACCCGTACTGTAATCCTAAAGTAATAGAAGTATCCTTTAATAAAAACTAAACAGATATATGGCAAAAACTACTACAGTGGCGGAGAACTATTTTGGTGTGCATAAACATAATTGTCATGAACCATAAATACTTTTTTTTCCTGATTATGTGGAACAACATTCTCCAATAGTTAGTGGAATGGTCAATAAAGCTTACAATGCAAACAGTATTAAACCCTCACTGACAACAATACAACCAAAAACAATAGAGGATCAAGAAGGTTCAAACAGAGTGAAAACATATATGTCGGAAGAGAAATGTCTACACAATAATCGCACAAAAAATTGAGCAAAAAAACCAATAAACGACCTGCACTGTACCGCTAGAAAATTAATAAAATACTTTTTCAAAAGAAAGGATGAAAAACCCATAGAAATTTGGTAACTCAGTTACGGTGAAAGCTAATGGTTCCACATTCGTTCAAGTCCACTTCAACTTCCACAACAAAAAATGAACGATAATAGAAGAAAATACAAATACCAGATCGTGTCGGCTGTAACTAGACCCTGAAGATTAAGATTTGGAAAAACCTAACCATAGTCGAAGATTTAAACCATAATAAATAACACATTAAAAAACTAAAAGTTAGACCCGCTGAAAAAAACAAATGTTTGCTCGTTAGAACCAGTAGTGGAATCCAATTCAAACGAGAAATGATAGTGCGAGACAAACAAAGCGCTTTTTACAGAAACTGTAATACTCGACAGTGACCTAGACAAAGATACTTGTAATGAGACCTGGCATTTTTTCCTAAAATGTTTTCAAATGATGGCGTTAAAAATAATGAACACAATATTTTATATTTTGGTGGACAAAATTGGCTGGACGACTATGTAATTTGGACGTTTCTTGGTCGAAAGTAACTTTGATTCGGGGTCGCAGAGGCAATGAGCAGAAGCAATGGCCTAAACGCATCTTGTATAAAGAATCAAAATTACAAAAGATCAAAAGGAAAAGTTTAAATCTTTGGGATGTCTACCGCCGGTCAAAAAATTAAATTGTGAAAAAGGTCCTCTGTATATTATAAGCCATAACATCGCTCACTAGTCCCTTGTCACTTTTTGATCGCTGAAAAAAATTTGACAGTAGAAGGGAAGCAGGATACCTGTCTAAGGGTATGAAACTCAAATAAAAATAATATAAAAATTCAAAGAAGCCTTTCAAAAAACGTAGAGCACTGATGATATAGACCTCGTCATTCAAAGAAATTTTCAGATTATTAAAATTACGGAAAACATCACAATAACAGAATAAATATAAAGAATTTGATTTAAAATAGAACCATAAAAACATTCAGAATGCAACTTATAAATAATACGCTCTATAAATGCAGAAAAATTCCAAAAAGGAAATTTGTAGGTCCAAAAAAAAACTTTTGTTCAGTTCAAAAGTAAGGGTTTACTCCAAACGGGTTGAGCCTAACCAATACATTTTAAAGGTTGATAACAAAAAATTCCCTTAAATTGTAATTACATATTAAATTAGTTTAGGTTAGTTCATATTATCATTATTGTGTTCAGCAGTTCAGTATGATTTCACTCTTTTTTAATTGGTGAACTTTTTCCGTAAACATTAATGTATAAACATTAGACCTAAAGCTTAAAACATTGTAATGCAATTGTAATTTACAAATTCTTCCTGCCATTTATCAATAAATAAAATCCTAACCAATTGTTTAAATGCCATTTATTTTCGTTTCAGTACTTTCCAATAACATATTTATTTATGCGTTTCAGTACGTAAAAAATTAATTAACTTTCTGTAAATCTCTACTGGAAAATTAAAAAAAATCAAATTAATTTAATTCTGATTTTTGTAACGCCGAGACAGATTCATACTACTTTTATCAATTTCAGAGTAATATGTGCATCTTTAGCCTTAGATGGTTCTAAATTATAAAGATTGTTTTATTATGCTGAATAAATTTGCGTTTTAGGTTAGGCGATGGATAACTCTACCAATCGTGGGAAGACTTTGGCCGTCCAAAATGTAAGTAGTAACATTTAGTCTAAGACTTCTCATTACCCTTGTCTGCTTTTTATAACTTAGCAATGGGCAATGACTAACGACTCGTAATAAACTTAAAGTATGCATTGGTCAGCAAATATAACAAATAAGATTATTTGACGTAACTTAATTTTCATTTTTATTCGCATTATCTTTTGTAAAGCATTACTTTACGAGAAAAATTTAATAACGGTTAAAAAGATATGAAATATAAACTACTATTGTTAACGACGACGAAGGTTATAACATGAAATTGAAATTATCTTACAAAAAATATTATAAAGGCTTATAAGTATTTAATGTATAAAGTACTGAACGATTTCCTGGCAGTGTGTGAAGGATCTTTAAAGATAGTAAGTGAAAAACTTTAACTTTAACCTTTGATAACCTAACCTAACCAAAACGTTGTCATCATTTGAATAAAAGTAAGCATAGGACACAGAGTAATTAAAAGTATTAAGAGTAGTATTTTGGTGGAAATATGTTTTCTTAGAATTGCTGCAATCATCCTTTGGAGGAAATGCGGACACTCTTTTCAAGAGAATTAAGGTTGCCATCCCCGGGCTGCCATCTCCAATTTGCCACTGACACATCAAACGAAATGCAGTCAACATTCAAAACGCAAGGAGCCTTTCAAGAAGAGGAACGCGGGTTTTATTGAACCGATATTTATCTATTTCCATGCCTCTCATATGTTTGCATTTACTACTAATAAATAAAGAAATTCGAAAATTCCATATTCTATGATGTTTTTGTACTTCCATGAACATTATTGATTATTGTCTATAACCTAAAGACGGTTTGTCAACGGCGCTTTGTGAGGTAAACGCAGATCTAAATTAATTGCGACGCACCTTACGAGGGAAGGCGCACCATCCTTCAAATAGGAATAAACAAATAAAAGAAGTTTTAAGAATTTAAGAAAAATTTATTTTTGATATATATTTTTTCCGTCGGAACTAAAAGGGAAATTGGAAAAATCTCAAAATGTTGACCGCAAAAGCGTACATATTTTATAACATTTTTTTACATACGCTTGTTCTCAGCGCTAACACTTTCACCATTAAAATCTTAGTTCAGCCTAGAGCTAACCTTCTCCTTATCATTAAGCACTAAACTATTGCTATCCAAATAAAACCAAGCGATCATTTTTAAGATCACATATCACATCCAATGTCGGTTATCTTAATACAGAGTGGTAAACAATAATTAACGAGTTATCCTGTCTGGTATTTAACACTATTATGAAGTTATAACACTGAATCTCATTAAATATACAGATTAATAAATTTGTGGTGGTTGTATGTTCATGTAATCGGAATTCTATATAAAAAACACTTTTTTGTATTTCATTTTACAAATACATTTTTACTACACTCCTTATTTATAACTTAATTTTAATTACTGAACCAAAGTCATGTATTTACACTTATACAATGCATTTTAGTAATCATATTTACACCTTTACTCTTTTTCAATATTTGGCATTTTTCAGATTTATTCCTAGTTCGTTGCTGAATTTATGCTTCCTGCCTTTAACTAATTTATTTTATTCCCCTGTCGTTGCTTCCTTCATAATTCCTGCTAATTTTATTTTAGGCTAACAATTTTTATTGTCTAATTATTAAGATTTTGAAATGGAAATTTTTTATCGTTTTTGTCTAATTAAACCCCCGCATTTCGCTAAAACAATGTCATTTCTAATCCTACTTCTCAAACTAATTTGCATTTCTCTTGTGCCTTTTTACACAGACCCCGTTGTTCATCATTTAAAGATTGGTCTTAACAAAGAAGATTCGTAAATTGCTATTCTATTTTTACCCCAGTCCGCCATCCTCAACCAACAGAATCTCAACTTCAAATCCCTTTGAATCCCAAAATACAGTCAAAGTGCCAATAATGTGACTTGCGAATTCGTTATCGACGTGATGTTGAACCTCTCTTTACTTCCACTTTTAGATGACTAATATTTAAGAAGTTATGCTTTAACCTTACTGGGCTGAGAATTCACTCCTGCATCCATAAGGCAATTAAATATAAGTGCCTTTTATACTGTACTCTAATTGTACCTCAGGTATTACTCACAAAAAATATCATAAAATTATTCCATGGAATTACTTATTTTTAATTGTGACTCTGTTTAAGAAAGTATCCTTAGCATATTTGACATTTTCCAGATAATTTACCCTAACAATCTTGCAAAAGGCTGCATCTATTCTGAAATCATATCTACAAGTGTTGAAGTATATCCTTCTACTTCAACCCGTCACTTTTCCTCTTGAAGCAAATACTAATCTTAATTAAGTTATGATATGTTTAACTCTTACGATCTTCACTTAAATTATAAATTGTATATAAACTCTTCTCCACTCAGAGTCGTGTGTTAATGGTGATAGATCTACTAATTCCTACTTTCTTGTATTTAATTATCCTGTTCTAAACGGTAATCTTGTACCTTGTAATTTTCTGAGAATTTGTTTACTGCAAATTTAACATACAATTGAATAATAGTGTCAGCAGTGAACCATGTGAAGTCCTTTGTATTATTGATTTGCCATTGATTCTATGTACTCGCAGTAAGTCAAGTTCGATTCAGTAGAAAAATCAGGGTTAGAAATGTCATGCTTAGGCAAAGCGCCCTGAATTTGTCGATGTGGGTGAGTTATCCGCTGCAAAGACTAAACGGAGTAATAATTGAGGATTGCGTTAGCAAATCTTGTTATGAGGATAAATCTTTATAAAGACAAAGTATGATGCATAATGTCTTAACTTAAGAAGAGATAATATAAAAACAGTTAAAAAATAATAATTGAAATAACGTGAAATTTTAATTAATATCCATACAGTATCCGGTACACACCTGATTGTATCTTTAAAAGAACTGTCTGTGAGAACCAAAGCGAATCAATTTAGTTTAAGATAATAAATAAATACTAAAACCAGCGGTTTGGTCCAATAAATGATGCATTTTGAATCAAAAACACCCTGATCTTCGATTTTGATATAAATAACAATTAAGCTACCAGCTCTAGCCAAATTGAAACCAGGATAATTTTATGATGACCATCACTTAATAATATTTTAAGGTTATTATATCTTTGCATTAGATACAGAAACTACCACGCCCATTAGTCATGCGAAACATTAAGCATTTACAAAAAGGAACTCGTTCTTAGACTGTCAATTAAATTTTTGTCGTGATAAGCAATGGCTCACAAGGCTCACATGAGTAAAACACATAAGTCAGCATAACTATGAGTAATATAAGTAATTAAATGCAAGTGATTTATAACGTGTTGGATGGGATGAATATAAATCCACGATTATTACCCCATGAAGCTATAGTTAGGTAAAACCGATAATAAATAGAGAATTATAAGAAGACTGAATTTTATTTCGATGAAAACGCGCAACAAATCAAATCAATCAAAAACCAGCAATGACGTTATAAAAGTTTTTACCCTATCTCATTCTCTGCCCAATCAAGATTTGCAAAAGGCGGAAACTGATACGGAAGTTACGAATAGGAAACCTGGTTCCAAGGATAGTCTTGAAACACAAGAAAAGGAGACAACATTCAAGCTCAAGCTCCAGTATCTTGGTTAGTGCCTAATCAGGGTTCAACTGTCAATCAATCTAACATCATCTGTATTCCCTTATTCCCAATTCTACTCTATTCCAATTTGTACTAATGTGTCGGCGCTTACCTTTCTGTCAGATATGCTCTTTTATTCCGTTAATCATTCATAAGTTTATTGTTGGTTATTTTCTGCGTAGGTTACTTTGAATTTTTTTCTGTCTAACCCCAATTGTAACAAGTTTTTAATTTTTCAAAATTTAGGTCGTTATTTTACTTAAATATAAAATTTAAACAGGAGTTAAGAGATGTTAGAATCAGTTAGAATGCAGAATTATATTTTTACATCTTATATATACTACATACTACATGTTGTAAATTAAAGTGTGGTACTTATTTTTGTAAAATTAAGAAACGAATTCAATAATCTTTATTCTCCTTGGAACCTAGCCAGTGCAAGAATTGTTTCATTAAATATAATAAAATTGAATTAATTTCATCTAATAATGCAAATGGTAACATTTTTACTGAATTCAAGCCTCCGATCAAAGCTTTCAATAACGGATGGTGTCAGCGGCCTAGTGTCCATGAAACCGTCATTTAGATTTGACCTTAATTTCAGGACTACAGGGCATTTAAAATATTTACTCGTCGCCTTTGTCTATCTCCACATTTTTTGTGACTGAATAATTTCAGCATTGCAAGTTATTAATAACACAATTGTTCAAATAAAATTCTGAATAAAATTGAATTTATGTAATGCGGATTTTGATATCATATAATGTTTACGTAGTAAGAACTGCTTTGGATTCGACAATTAAACTTTCCAACGTTTTTTATATCTTGTGCATAAATTACATTCGCCAGTTATATGTGTTGATTAAATTTTGTAAAACAAAGTGGAAGTTGTTAAATAAAAATTAACTTTCCCTACACTCCCAAACCCAAAATAATTCCCACCCCTTTTCGGGGGCAAAAACATTATGATTTTGGCTAAACACCGTAGACATTGTAGTAAGATGTCAAAAAAACTAATTTTGTATTTGGTAACTAAGGTCTTTCTATTTAGAACTCTAAGCAAATGCTAAGGTATCGGAAGTTTTTGCTTCGAAGTAAAAGCAAATGGTTATTCTTACAGTTCGTAGCAGATGCATTTTTTTAGAGCTTCTACTTCGATACAAAAGCCTTTCTTTTCTTTTTACTTCATAGCATTTGCTACCTTTTATTCATACAGCCCATAGTATACCCTTTAACTTTCTCTTCGTATTACTTTCACTTTCTTGTTACTTTCAATTGATTCTCACGATTACTTTAGAGAAAGTTTCAACTTTACTTTCACATTACTTGGTCCTCCTATTCCTTTGCATTTTACTTTGCTGACCTAGTAGTATAAATTGCCAAAGATATAAGAAAGTAACAGGTTAATATTGCTTATAAGAATTCAACTAAGTATACTTCACGAGCTGGAAAAAATACAAAGGCGTGATCGAAAAGTGTCTGTTATATGTAAGGGACGTATTTAAAAATCATCGAGTCCAAGGAGTTTGTTTTTATAAAAATATGCATTTAGCCAATAATTTAATTTAACTTTGACCTAATAAGTAGGATATTCAATTTTGATGCACCAAGAGCAGCTTTAATCTTTTTGTTGGGAAGGATGCATAGGAATACAAAATCCAAATTCATTTAAAATTTGCACTTCAGTCTCCATTTCTTTAACGTCCTTTTTCAAGTATTAAATTCATTTGTGATCATTTTTAAGTATGCATTTACAAAAAATAAAAGTTGAGCTTGAAACGATTCCCGAAAATCCATTTTCGTGATTTTGACCCATGAAGAGTCAATATTTTAGTTCATATTCAGTTGACAGGATAATCAAATGCAAAACAGACAGACAGAAAATTTCCTTACCATACGAAATATCAGATATAATTTCAACATACAAAAAGCCATGGCTTTGCAAACTTAGGTGTATTGGTATTGCTCACTAAAAATGCCAATTTTAAAAACCGTAAATTTCCATGTATTTTAAAAGTACAGGTAACAGAAGCTAATAATGATTAGATTCAATCTATGAATTAGTCTTTCCAACTAATTAAGTTTGGCATGGAATTAACGCATCACAATTTAAGATAAAACTTGTCTCAAAAATGATCAAAATGTAAGAAATAGTTTGTGTCACAATTAAAGATAAAAATGTCAGCAAAACGAATGCACTTCGAAACTGAAGTAAAGTGGCAAGAATCAGATTGTAAACTTGATTAGAGTGTAATTATTAGTAATAAATGTGTAAGTCTGTTTTCGGTAATTTTTCCCCCAAAAAGCAAGTCCGTATGGAGAAAGCATTCCTTTCAGAGTGGAATTTCGATGCAGAAATTTTGTTATAATTTACAAGGGTAGTGCTACAGACGTAAACTACTCAAAAACACCTTGATATGAAACGATATGACACCTTGAAACAGAATGCCCATGTGCACTTCAGTGACCACACATGTGCGCCATATGCCTGTTATTTACATAAAAGAGTGTTCCCTTGTAAATTTTGAAAAAATGGCTGGATTGAGATTCCGCTCTGCAGGAATGCTTCCACCGTATGGACTGTATCAGCAAAATCAGTTCATTAGATGCCTTATCTGTTTAGCACTTAATTTGAAAGCAGTATTATCGATTTTAACTGTATATTATTATCCGCTTTTTGACAATTTTTTTTTAAATTGTGACACGAAGAATCATGACTTTTTAATATTTTTTGTGACAAAAAGTATTCGCTTTTGTGATAAAATAATTCTATCCCATTAAGTTTATTCTGAGGACATCACCATCTAAGAAAAACCATTCTTAGAAACTTCTCGCAGCTTATTTGAAATTGTAACTGTGTACTTGTCGAATTGGTTTTTTACGAGTTGTGCCACTAATAACCAATAAAAGCTTAATCGCAAGTTCGAAAGCATTTAAGCAACGATAAAAATTTGAAAGACAAACTTATCAAGAATTTTAACTCTATTTAAGAAACTACTAATTACTGTGCAACAATAACACAAGCTATTGGTAAACTCGCTTTTGGTTAAGCTCAAAAAAGCCAGGACGTGTAATGTTTACTTTTGTAAATACTAATGTTACTTTTTTATGGCTTTAATTTCTGTTAAAACTTTTGTTTCCAAAAAGGATGTCGAGTCTTTTCATCGAGTCAGAAAATGACGAACCAGAACACAATCGAAGAAAAATAGCACTGATCATTTTCAGTCGGTTGATAACATTTAGGTTGCTGTTTTTGAAACTGGTTACCATTAGAAAAACTTTTCGTCACTTTCTGCTTGGAAACAGGAGATGTGAAGCATTAACTTTAATGAATATAGTAAATATTTAATTAAATTAAAAGTTGCAAGCGCGTTCATTTAAAACAATAGCGGCGTTTTAACTGACAATAATTTTGAAATGATGTAAAGCTTTAACTCTTGTCCTCCCTAATAA
The DNA here is from genome assembly GCA_034696425.1 of Isotoma viridis. NCBI lineage: Eukaryota > Metazoa > Arthropoda > Collembola > Entomobryomorpha > Isotomidae > Isotoma > Isotoma viridis. The sequence goes on from JAQGAA010000482.1 coordinate 19,357, forward strand.
TTACAATTTAACCTAAATTTGTTTGTTTTTTAAAAACTAGAGAGCACTGTTATAATTGCTTTTCTGGCGATTCTAATCGTTGTTTCGTAATCCGAGAGTGGGAAGAGCGTCCGTTGTTTATTACTAGCGAAGCACCAATTAATTAAAATTGAACTTGCCAATTAGAGTTGATATTATATGGGTCCAAGTGTCCAACTTGGACAGTATCCATAAGTCCATGAAATTTGGTTTCACCAGCGGTGGAATCATTTTGATCCATGAGATTTTTGCATCGACGACCCTTGTTTGAACTTTGTTTTTATTTTTCCGTGAACTTCAAGTTTTTTACTGTAATAATTTTAAATTTAAATTGTAATAGATATTTTATCTGAGCGGAGGCTCAACTGCATAATGGTTTGTAAATTGTGTTTTTAAAGTTGAAACTTTGAATGATTGCTTTAAAAATACTAAACCGTAGCTTTACAAACTATAATTAAACTCATTCATTATTGCTTGTTTTTAACAGATGTCTTTTTTCAACCAAAATAAAAATACTTACCTTGTCCAATAGTACAAAGGTATTTTTGTGTTGAGTTTTTGTTGTGCTGTGTTGTAAGAATGTGAAACAGCTTGACGTATGGACTCTTAAAATATAAAATGGAATTTTTAATTTAATAGTTATATGCAATTGGGGTTTATTATTTAGAAGCTAAATTGGTTTTTGGACAGCTAAGTGGAACTAATTAATTGATTCAATAAGGGTTTTAGTTGCCCAGCACTTCCTAATATTGCATCAGTCCTAGCTACATTTTTATGTAATATAATTGCTAATCATTTTTATAAGAAAGCGAACTAATTAATTAGACTATTTTAATTAAAATCGGCCTCCAAGTAGAAATCAGTTTGTTGCTAAATAATAATAAATTTTTGGTATTCACACCTAAAAATTATGGAATAACTATATAATCTAATTGTTCGGTTATGACTATGAGTTTTAATGTTCTAATATAACGAAATGAGAATCAAAACTTTTAAATAAATTTCATTAGCATGCAGTTTGCTTATGCATTTTTAAAATTTAAATTTAAAATAAAATTCACCTTGACGTTTTGAAGTTCCATAATAAAGCCTTAGAAAGAAATAAAGGTCAAGTTTAAAATGGCATCAATGATCCATACTGTTTCTGGAATATAAAATAAAACATTTATTTTTATAAATTTTAAACAACTGTAAAACATGTAATCCATTACTAATTTTTTAGCTCAAACTTAACAAACAATAATTTTTTCTTGGAAGAATGGATTACAATATTTCTGGAAAGTATCAACAAAATAATACTTGGATCCATATTTTTATGCCTAGAAAATATTTCAATGGAAGTGATAAATTTAAAAATGGGATGAAAATTAAAAGGTTTATTTTGTGTGGTTTTCGAAAGCCTGTAGATCAAAGCTGTCAAATCCAGTATTTTTAAATTAAAAAATCAAACCCAATGACTCGTAAATCAAAAATTAGTAAATACGAGTTTTATAATGATTATAAAAATTGTAATTCTTAGAATTTAATTTTGATTTTTGTTAACGAACAATCTGGTAATTGGTTTCAGTGTTTAATTACAAGTTATTTAAATTCATTTTAAAACAAAATTTACTAATACTCTGACATTTTGTATTTGATAATAGTAATTTTTGTAAGTTATATGCAATTTCAACTGATTTTTGAATTTTAAAATAATGTTTAAGATTTATGTGTAAACCTATGTTGCTAAATGCAATCATGAGACAACAAGAGATAAGAAAGGACATTTTAATCTGCAAAATTGACCAAATGTTATTGTATATGGTTTAAGTGTAAGAAAGTTATATACATTGAGAACAATTGTGTGCGTTTGTAGATTTATTCATAAATCTCGTTTCATTGCTATTTTTTAAGAAATATTCATAATTTCTCAAAATCAAAGATGTAATGAAAATTTTAAATAAGTTTGTGAGAAACTTAACGTACTAAATATGCCTTTCCAAGTTATAGCTTTATTATTAAAGAAACATTTTAAAATTGGTTTCAAAATGTTTAACAGAAACTGCCAAACCAATTTATTGACAGAAATGATACAAAATTTGCATTACAAATCCCTTATCTCTGCCTATTTTTACAATTCCTCTGCTTATTAATTCTCAGTTTTTAATATTTAAATTTTATTCAGATTCATTTTTTATAAAACTTAATAGTAGTAGCAAAAGTGATTTTTGAAATTAATAAAATATAAAGGAACCTTTTAAGAATATTAAATTATTAAATGGATTTTTCACGGGATGAATGAACGATCAAATAAAAATAATCGTTATTGGCACTTTTATGTCGTCTAATTTAATTTCATATCTTATTACCTTTAAGATATATTTAACTCAGTGTGTTCATTTGTATTTTAACTTCAGATTGATTTTAAACCCAATGTTAATTTTTATCATTGGTAATTTGCAGAAATAGTGGAATTTAGTAATATGATATTTATACATTATTTTTACCTAATATTGATGGATTAAGTTTAAGAAATTCTACTACATTTAGATAAAAGCTTTCATGCCTTTCCTACATTTTGTTAAATATTCCAAGAAATGACGAAATTAGTTCAATATGCTTTCAACTATGTGATGTAATCTCGTAGTCGTAAATTTGAAAACTTGAGTTAAATGTTCTCAAAAAGACCCTTAACGCCATCGGGAGACTTTATGCTTCTTAACTGGTTCGTTAAACATTTTACAATTAATTATGTGGAATTTTTAAGAAGAGCACACTTTTAAAATTATAAAAGTTTCAAATTAAATTTATTAAATTAATTATATTTATTATATTAAACAAACTAAA
>JAQGAA010000483.1:0-22196 GCA_034696425.1 Isotoma viridis
TCAGAAATTTAAAAACAGACAGACAGACAAACTCGGAGGTTTCACCCATCGCTATATTGCGTTAATCAGTTTATTTTCTTCAGAAGTAACTATTATACGTACTACTAGGAGCATTACATTACTTACTTATGTTCGTAATAATAAACGAAGGAGGAGAATAATAACTATGAGTTAGATGAGTGGTTTGCGGTAAGACGTTGTTGGCAGTGGTGGTAGTGGTTGGAGCATTAAGAGTATTGTAGGATTGACTTTGGTACTCTAGGACATTTAGAATGACCTGGTAGAAGACAGTAATGTCATTGGTATTAGTATTAGGTTACTTACTGTTTTTACTTACTTTACTAGAAGAAAGTACCACCTTCTAGCATAAGGACTCAAAGCTTATGAAGGTTTTTAAGGTGAGTTGAGTTCTACTCAAAAAGGAGTAGTGTGTGTCTAATACTGTTTGTGATTTAAGGACGGACACAGCAGAGAAATCGACATGTGGCTATTATAGATGGTAATAAATAAGACGTACAGAAAGTCATTTTAGTGAAAGAAGGAGGATGGTTGAAAGAGTTTTTATGCTAGATAATATGCCTCATAGTTGATGATGGTGATGGTAGTAGTGTAGTATTGGTGGTAGTACGCTGAGAGGGGAAAATAGGCGAGATAAAGATGAAGGGACGCTTTAGAAAAATATGAAATGGATGAGATGATATGTATTATGAGTGAGTGTAAGTAGTAAGGTTTGGGCCATATGGGTAGGAAACCGGTGTGTCGGTTTTAGATAGTTGAATGGTTGGTGTCGTCGTCGGTATGGATTGGGGATGTATAAAAATATCATACATGAATGTATGTGTTCCACCTTACCAGATACAATCTATAGAATACTAGCTGAAGCGATTGCTTTGCTATGTATAAAATGTGTCATTTACTGTATATCTACCTTCGATAATGGAAGAGTAAAAGTAAGTAGAAAGCATTTTTGGCAATGAAGGGGGAATAAGGACCATTGATGTCGTGATGCTTAAGGATACAATTCATATGACACAGGGGACATTTGCTAGCGACACGCGACAAAACGGGTTTGATCTTCACAGATTTTAGATTTCACGTTCTATATGGTTCTTAGTTATATGTATTTACAGATCCCGAACCAACTGAACTTGCTTGCTTTACAATAAAAACATCCACAGGGTATAATATTATTATTCCTCCTTACCTTTCATTATTATTGCTAACTGTATACTTCTTTTTCAACAATTTAACCCTCATCTCATCTATTTCATTGCTGGGTATATTGTGTATGGAGGAAGGATTACTGATTTTCAATCTGAGATGAGATGCGAGAGAAAAGAGTAAAAATGACATTTAGCTTGAAGGACTAGGACGAGCTTTGAAAATGACAACCCCTTAGGGCCCTCTCTCCTAGTCTCGAACTTGATGTTTGCAATAGTGCATTGTACTATTTATGCTTTATGGATATTGTCAAAAATATTCATTATGCTTAAATACAATGACAATGTTATATGTTAAATTAAAACTAAAAAAGGAAACTGCATTGTGTAGGACAATCTTAAAAATATGTTACCCATTAGAATTACCGGTAGTTAAGTTCAATTCAATTTCAAATTTTCAAATATTTTTATTTCCCTTGCCGTAGTGTAATAGTAATAAGCTTTGGATATCATTTAATATTATGTGTATTTTGAAGACACACGGCAATTGCGCTTAAGAAAGGGGAATCTATTTTGATATTTCTCATTGAGGGATCACGATGTACAGCTTAAGGGACAGGCATGGAAGATTAAATCAGTGAACTGATGATGTTGTTTCACATAAGGGCAGGTTTGTGCCCTGAGTAAATACTGGCTTTACTTACCTGGCAAAAGGTCCATAGTGTACATTCATTTAATCTACCTAACGCCGTTCTGATAGAAGGGAAATGAACCATGCACCCGTGGAATAAACGATTGAGGTCGTATTATTCGTATTGTTGGATGCATTGTGTTCTTTTGTAAAGATCAGAGAGAGATTTCTCAATTGAATAGAAATAGAAAAACCAGCAAAGAGATATGGGCAATGGAACAAATAAGCTGATGGGGACGGGGGATGATAAAAATCCTTCCTTTTGTTCCTTGGGTATTATAATATCACCTGGCCTATCGACTACTAGGTTGACCCGTTCCCTTGATTGAATGTTCAGATAGCTTACCGTTATGCATTTTAGGGTTATTATCGAATGAACCGGTTAGCTTATTATGGCTTGTAATTTGTTTATTTTTGTCGGTTATACTACACTATATAATTAAATATGGCCACTATGTCTTAAAATATTAATGTCTAAGACGTCTGAAAATCGGATAATAGCATAAAAACGGAATCGATACATAAAATTAGCTGTCCCTATGTTTATTTAAATAGAAAATTAGGTTTTGATGGTCAATTTTTTTGAATTATTTAATGAATCATAATTGATGCAAAATATACTCATGAATTTTATTTTTGTGGTTTTTCAGGTGAGTGATGACATTGCTAAATTCAATATTGGACATTTTAGAAGATCAAAATCCAGCTTTTTTGCTTTCCACCTCTACTTTTAGAGGTACTTTGTAAAGCTTTGCGCTTAATTTTTAGAAGCATATGAAAAAAAACTGGAGTAAACAATTCTTGGATGGCAACACCACAACATAATACAAGACTCTAAAAATCAATAAAAAATTAAACTTCAGTTTATATTTTATTGCTTGAGGTAGTCTGTATTTGCTTTAATTCGGAATCCTATTGATTATATCTTCCTTTTTCTAAAGAATGTCATTTTATGACAATAATAAAAGTATTGTTTTCCATCCATAAAATCTTCTAAAAGTTTACATTGTAAACGATTCTATACGATTCCATTCAGGAAAAGCAAATATGAGGCAGAAAGTAGTTTTCAGAATTTAGCTTCTATGTTATTTATTTAGCTCACATATATTATTAGCTTATTTAATTTAACATTATGTTATTTGAAGATTAAGCTTTAACTTGATAAAATTATCGAGTAAAAAGTCGAGGGTCATGGTCATATCCGTGATCAACAGCCAACTAAGAAATTATTAAGGTATTACTTATCACCAATCTCCTCAAACTCCTTATCAACATTTTATACCACCGTCGTCACCTTTCTTATACAAACAATAGATATGAGCGTTAAAAATTATCGTATTTTGTTCCAGGTTAAGGTTAACTACTTCATAGCTTTAAAAACATTTTAAACTATATAGCTTGCTACACTTCTTTTATATTTTATTGCTTTATAATAATCTTTTGGATTTCTCTCACATGTATTACAAATTAACAAATTGAATTTTTATCAACTCCGCCAGCTCAGTCAAAATACAAAGCAAATACATGTATGACTCAGAAATTCTTTTTGTTGCTCCATTTTTTCGTCTAGAGATAAGGGTACCTCATAGGTGTGTTAAAATTGTTATGTCTTCAGTCAGAGAAAACTTTCTTTAAAAAAGATATGTGTACTGAAATGGATAAAAAATAGATATGACAAATAAGGTTAAACTTCCTCTCCTTTACCTGTACTTCATTTTAAGATAACGAGTGCATTCTTAACAAACTCTTTTAAACTTTATATGGAACAGGTTAGTAAGTCTTGTTTCAAGTTCATAAGAACAGTGTAGGAGCGGGGATGTATTTTTTTTATAATTTCTATTACTCAATATAGATATATAACCCCATTTTCTAAGCCAAGTCTATATTTATATGAGTCATATTACATTCACTATCGTCTAAGAATTAACAATAGATTGATGTGAATGCTTTGGTTCAATAAAATTAATATGAACATGCATGAAGATAAGATTAAGACAGTTTTGAAAAGTGAGTGAAGAGATAAACACCTCTGCTTTTGAATTGGTATATTTTCTGGTATAATTTTATTCTTGATTAAGTCGCACTATTATTAGAATTTAGTTTTAAGAGTATAAATGAAATTAAGGTGTTTTTCAGTATTAAACTGAATAGGAGTGGGATGGTATACCTATTCTATGTAAATTAAGAGTGCCGGAAATGTAGTCTGTTTTTAACGTAATTGTATCAAGAGTTGAAAGGCATAGACATCATCGGTGAGAAATTTCATGAATAAATTATCCAGTAGAGTTGGTTTTGACAATATTTAAGGAGGAAGAAAGGAATTGACAAGTAAACTGAAGTGTCTTTTAATGAGAAAATGTATCTTAAATAATTGTTAGGGAAGATGAGATTATCAACCCAAAGTTCTAAGGTGTTTTAATGAAAATAAGTTAGTTAATTGTTTTGAGTTCCTCGTACCAACAAAAACATTTGAACTTTGACCAAATACAAAAACAACAACAGTTTAAACACTAAAGTTATTAGAGCTCGTAATAACAAGTGAATTTATTTAAGCCAAAGATTGAACATGATTCTAGACCGAGGCCGTAGGCTCACCTATGATGATGATGGGAAATTTGTATTTGAGCTAAGACGTAGAGGTAAGTCGTTTATTTTGTGGATGAAGTAAATTCCAAAGGGATTTTCGAATAAAGATAGCAAAAGGAAAAGCCAAGCAAGTAGTAATACACTTGATGTTGATAGTGTAAGTAATAGTAATAGGTAAAAAGTAAAAGGAGTCTCAAGTCGGTTGTCAGTATGAGTACTGTGGGTACCTTTAGTTTAGTTCAGCTTAGAATCATAGAACGGCCCGGTGGGGCTCATCTTTCTCTCCGGAAAATCTAGCTTGGAGTGGCTTTTGTGATGATGACGAGGATTTCAGAACGGTAAAAGCTAAGGTAAGAGCTGAATGAAAGGTTGGAAAGGGTTTTGGTACGTGAACTGCATTATTATATTATATCAGTTTTGGTACTTTGCTACTACCATAGTGTATGTACAACAGGGGTATTACAGCATATAAATACAACAGAGGATATTGTTGTATGTCTCTGTATATTGTGTTGACTCTGACTCGTCTTTCTATTCTATTCCCTTGCCTTGTTCGTTTTATCTCTGTCTCTAGCTCTCCTTTGAGTCTGAGGGAACGCACATTTTACGACCCATTTTGCATAATACTCCCGATAAATGCGCTTTATTGAAGTCCAATATAAATAGGTGGGTAGACATAGACAAGCAAAAGAAAAGACACCCAGGTTTTTGTAGTTGTAGTAGTAGTAAGTATGATATGCGATAGGAAACTTACCTCCAGTTTGATGTTAGATGTTCAGTTGAACTGGTTTTTCATGAGGAAATAAAGTGAGCAGTTGAGCCCTATCTGGTTTTTTGCAGAGCTCGTATACATGTCAAGCACGGTGACGAGATGGTGGTTGGTTAGGTAATGTTGAATATTATGTGATGTTGGTAGAGTACAAGTAGAGTGGATCGAGTTTAGGGTTTTTGAAAGGAAGATGATACCTTTTTCAGGTACAGTTTTTATTTTATTTTTTACGACGTGTCCCAACACCCTTAGGGTTTATAGGTGAGATTGTGGCTTAATTTTGAATAAAAAGTTGTCAATTTAGATCTAATGTGAAAAAGCTGTTACCTCACCTTGTTATTCTAGGCATTTAGGAAAAAGTGCTCTGGCTCATGAAAAGGTTATTGATTAATCTCACATTCATGTAATAAAGCCCAAGTAGCTTTTTGGAAATATTAAGAAATGCTGGGGAATGATATCTTTCAGTAATGTTATTAGAGTATATATACAGTACAGACATTGTCTAACCGAATTTTGGGATGAAAGGGATGATGATTGTAAATGCATATTTGGTCTTACATCTCGGAAAAGTAGAAAAGAAGAAAAATTTGTTGGATGATATATTTTGCGGTTAGGTAGAATATGATATGATGATATATTCTGTAGGTTATATAAGATAAGACGGAATTCACTAGGGAGAGTTAAATTTGAAGAGTGATCATGAATATGAAATGGCTGTATGGGGAAAGGTAGAAAGGAAATTGAGATGTATGGAGTGGTGTATAGAATTAATTTTGGCAATGGGTTATGGAGTCGTTTCGCGGATGGTTGTTGTTTTCAGCATGCATAAATAGGCAGGTTGGCCTACGAGTTACCATCAACCAGACGAAATCTACATTCTACAATAAGGTAAAACTAAAACTGAAGTAAAAGGTGGAATATATAATAATCGTGAATGGAGAAAGCAGTGTGTGTGTACGTAACCTATACGAATTTAGAGTTTAAGTGATATCATCATGTATGAGTTAGGTGTATAGCATAGATATTTGCTTCTGTCTTCCTTTTAGATCGTAGTATTTTAGAGTCCCAAGTTCCTTTAAGGTAAAGACTCAGGTTAAAATTCAACATAGACTTACTAAGACACACACATATAAGAGTTTATCTCAATGTGAAATCAGTTCATTTCCCTTGGAAATTGAGAAAGAGAAATGATAGTCTTGAGAGTAAAAGTAAAATAAGAAAGGGAAAGTACCCTAGGAGTAAGAGTTACCTTAGGTGGTATTATGTACCATCCATGAGTATGATATGATGATACAGATTTTATACAGATACTTGTGGGAATTCCCAAGAAGTAAAAAAGATCATTTTTATATATACCATACAGGGAATACTTGTAGCCCAGAGTGTATGGTATAAGTACTTAGTTTACATGTTATTACATAAGATGTATGTATAAGCAAGGAAAGTTAAAAGTCAGGTTGGTCTGAAGTGAAATTGCTTCTAGTCTCCCCAATGTGGGCATTCAGAGACTATTATAATATCACAATGTAGATACAAGAATCAAAAAAAGTTTTGCATAAGAATAGAAAATAAGATGTACATAGTTCGTAAGTAGCCTTTGGTCTTGGAAGTAGTACTTAATATTTCTGGCCCTTATGGACCCTTGGTGGTAGTGGTGAAGGTGGTAATATTATTAGGTATATGGATGTATGCACATACCTTTTGATGGTTTTTGGAAAACGATCTTTTAGCAGTGGTACTTACCCTAGTGATGGTGTTGTAGGGAGAGTACTGAGGGCGAGCTATTTCGTCTCATATCACTCCTGGAATGATTCCAATTCCCATTCATTTGCACCCGAAATCTGCATTGAAATGTCATGAAATGCAATCAGATTATAGATCTCCATTGCTTTCTCCTATGACCCACATTACCGTTGATTTTATTCACAAGATTCCAACTTAACGGAAAAAGAATTCATTCAGGGGAAAAATAGTCTTTGAGTTTTGTGTCTTGAGTTTTCCACAATTTTGGCAGCCTGGCAAGGTAAACTTCTTTAGGGATATTCTATCTACTGTCCTTAACTACTGACTACACAACTTCTTCTTTATCGTATTCCCCCTTGGAACTGGAAGATGTGAATGTGAGTCTGATATCCATATACCTAGTCTCCGATGAGCTTTTTTACTCTTCGCATCTAGAGACTACTCTTGTACTTGTACTCGAGAATCTATACCTGATATATCATTTGGGGCTCTTTTGCCTTTTGATGAAATGAAAGTTGGCTTTGGTTAGGTATGAGACATGATATTAAGTGATGTACTTCCAAAATTGTGTGGAATAAAAGTGTGTACGTCTGTTTTTGGCAGTATGCATGACTCTAGGTAAGGAAATTATGGTAGTGGGGGTCTATCGTGGTATTATTAACTTCTTCGAGTATTCATACAGGTTTTTTTGATAGCTGTTCAGTGATTTCATTATATATTGTATTAAGGATTGTTAGTCAGGCTTGGAACGAGTGATAGCTACTCGTTCTTTCTGGATTATAGAAAGTAGACAAAATCTAATGAAACATCGAATGTGTTTGTTAGTTAAGGATTCATAGGTATTAAGAAACCCGGACAAATGTGATGTAACACATACAGACACACACACCGGTGCGGTCCACTTGGTTTCATCAATAACCAAGCATGTTTGTATTTAGACTGAGTATAGCTTGTTAAGTACTTTCTCCGTTGATTCGAAGAAAATAATATATAAAGAAACGAATACTGAATACGTGATTCCTTTTCCGGTGAGCTCCATCTGCACCTTGGTCAACCAATCAGGCGTGGGTTTTGAAGATGAAGTTGATTGCATCCCATGAGACTAAAACTTCCTCATGGGAATTCCTGCATAGCCTAAATAACAATTTATATCGTGTGTTGAATTAGAGTTTGTATGAAATAAATATATATGAATAGCTTTGGATGAAAGATGTCCGAGATAGAAGCATGTCTTTGGTATTTACCATCAAATCGAAGGTTGTAGGTGGTCCAAGTGGTATTATTAGCGGATGGGGATGAGTAGGTTGTAGGTAGGGAAAACATCTGTAGAATATTGATTGATCATCTCATCGAGGTGTTGGTTTCCCTGTCTGGCAGGCGTAAATGAAATTCCCCAATTGGAATGGTTGGTTAGCTGTTCTACCTAGAACGGGAAGTGTGAGTACATACTACGTGGAGAAAGTCTAAGTATGAAACCATCACTACTACCATTTATATGCATCAAGTATATATATATATTTTTACACTCTTAAGCCATCACCTTTCACCATCACGATTGCATAGGACTAAAGGATCCAATGTACCTAGGTAAGTAAGTGAAAGTCTGAAGGAGAAAGACAGACAGGCGGATGGACAGAATGGGATTCTGGTGTTCTTCCCACTGATTGTGAGTGAGAAGAATATCTTGTTCATCATTATTCTATCGTTCCCATCTGGATGATATAGGATCTGTCGTAGTAAGTTAAGATTCATAGGATGGACTATTATGATGCATTTGGGGTAGTCAGCTCAGTCAGGGAAAGAAGAAGAAGAATAAGGTAAACGAAGTGTGAAGTAAGTTATGAATAAGGAGAAAGGTATTTTACGTCAGAGTTTTTCTTATAAACCAGTACCAGTGGTGGTGGTAAATAGTAGTATGGGTTACGGTTGAATAACAGTATTTTACCTTAGGTTCTAAATTGTGTGTGGTTAGTTTATTTGTATTATTACCAAAGTACCATTGGTCAGCAAATTCATTTAAACTAAAGAAAGCTGTATTACTCTCAGACTCTCAGCGTTGCATTAGGATTAACCCAGTAGTCCCTTATAAAGTAAAGTTTTCTTTATTTAAACCAAAACCCCTCTGCAATATAGTTCTAAGACGTCTACACATGAGTCCTATGTATGTGGTATGTTTGTATTCTCAGATGTAAGTCTACCGGATGAGAAATAGTGAGGTGTGAATCGTATTTTATACCTTGTTTTTCCACAGTTGCGGAGAGAAAGATTTAAGAGAAAAAATAAAAATCCAAAATGCAAATCTTTTTCCCTTCAGGAAAAACGCAGTTGTGTTTTTTAAACAAGGTGATGATTGTAAGTGTAAGCATTACCTCTCAACAACACAAGACGACATGATCTTGTAAATCTTGTTTAGTTAGTCTATATGTTTCAGGTATGTTGAGAGAAAAAAAATCTGCTTTTTAAATCTCAAAATATATATGTAAGTAGCTTAAACCGTATGTGTTTCGTTCATTCATACATGATTATGATGATATACCCTATAGTATTTGGACACTTGGGAGAAAGAGCAAGACTGAAATGGTGAAGAATAGGGCTCGGCATAAATAATTGAAGGTAGGGGAAACGTGTTAACGACAGTGGTTGTGGATTTTTGTATTTGTGTACATTATTGCAGACAGTTGTACGTATAGTTGCATAGTCTTCTTCATTGGTGAAATATTCATGAAAACAGGAGCAGTGGTGAAAGGGAAAGTACCTACATATACTGTACCACCACTACTACCTTTAACATGTTACTACTAAAACCCGATGGTGTGTTTGTGAAAGTCTCATGAGAATTCTTGCAACATTCAGAAAGCAAATGGTCAGGCTGTTCATTTTTTTCATCCAGTGAGCAAGGGTACCACTCTCTTCATTCATTCATGTATGTGTGTGTGTGTGTACGTGTATCCCTTCAAAGGGCCCGAATGACTAAATGAAGTATAGTTAATGCTTGATAGGTAAGGGTGGTGGTAGAGTAGAGGTACATGAAATATATTTTTTTAGACTTAAAAATCTCAGTCCAATTCTGCTTATCTGTATCAATCTACCCTGCCTGGTCGCAACTCGTTGGTACTCTTTCTCTCTGTCCGTATTTCTGCTTTTATTACAGGAGTCCCTTGACACCTTTATGAATCATCCATTTAATACCCTACAGTACTTAAATTATCCTGGCTTGACTAGGTTTGACCAAAACAGAGTACACAACAGATTTTTATCACTGCATACTGATTGTGAGTTATATATAATTCTAGAAAAGTAATGTTGTAAACCGGTACAAATATAGAATGGAGAACATGAACAGATTTTGATTGGATAAATTGGATTCACAATTTACTACGGTTATTAGCTTTGGGTTGGCATGGCTGGGTGGGTTGATAATCCAACTCAAGAAGAATTGCCAACCTGCTTGAATAAAGAATACACAAAATGTGATCAAAGTTTTAGATGTGATGGCAGATGTGGGAGCAATATTATCACTAGGATTTATTGTATGGTTTTATTGACATGAATGCACCGTCTGTTTTTTTGGGATTGAAAAGGAGACCTGGAGATTGTCTGTGTGTCTTGGTGAATGAATTTTACTTGATGAGTTACAGATACAGATTACCGTATGTGTAGGATTCACTCTTGTAATTTAATTTTGTGTAGGGTAAGGTATTGGAGTTCTGTTTTTCGTCAGAGATCCAAGTTGATTTCATCTTACTTTTTTTAGTTTCTTATCTTTTAAGAACTAGTTATTGCAAGACCTTTTATGCAGCATTTACTGCTATTTTGTTAGGAATTAATTTTTAAGTTTTTCTACCAGATTAAAGTGTTTTTTGATTGAGTTAATTTTGTAAATGCTAAAGAATTTTTCCAGCTATTGGTATTCCAAATGTTAAAAATAAAATAATTTAAATAGCAGATCCAGTTTTTGAATTTGTTTTATTTGTAATTGACTAATAATAAAATATATTAATAAAAATACCTGCAAACCAAAATAGAATTTATGTATTATACATTAAAAAACTCAAGACAAATCTGAACTCCAACTCTTTAAGCCCATTTAGAATTTCATGAATGACTGAACTTATTAGCTTCTCATTCCAACTTTCCAACTAAAACATCTCAAGATGTAAACCTGTTATTATTAATGAAATGAACCATAAACATTAAAGAGTCAGCTCATAAAGATTTTCTATTAGCTCTTTTATACACATATTATGTTTTATGCAGTCTCAAGAGAATATCAATGCACTTTGTGTTTACGATACACTACACACAGTGCATTTACTTATTTAAATCTGTGTTGCTTGTTACTACTAACTATACAGTCAAAAGTGTGAGAGCACCTCTTAAATTGGATTCCCATGTGAATACTTTTTAGATTGCAGAGATGTTTTTTTAAAGTGTTCTTGATTCTCGAGGTAGTTTTTGCTCATTAGAGTCCATGAAGTGTAGTATTATTATTACAGGGGTGGAAAAACAATTTAAACTTTTTCTTCTATTGATAACGACTATATATTGTAAAAGAAGCTTAGATACATACATTGGAAGAAGTCGTCATATATGTAGGAGGTATAATGTACGTGGGAGGCTATGGCTACAAGAATCACATACGTACAAGTAAGATTGAAGAGTATTATTAGAAGTTACCTCCGAGGACGACGAGATAAGACATCTTCTAAGTAAAAGAGGACAGAGGACATGGACAGGTTAACTAGAAGTAAAATCTGGAATCCACCAGGAGGAAATGTAATTTCTTCTCCTAGGAGATTCTTTGTGGATTAGGATTTTCCATGAGCAGGAGGAAAGGTTGGAGTTTCTGAAAGTTTCTCATTCTAAACATAAAGATCAAACGTGATTGGAGGAGTTGGTTGGTAACAAATAGAAAAGGGTTTAACGTAATTGTTTCAATAAATCCCCTTCTATAATACATAAAGAAATATAAATAATACTTACTTTCTCCAAATATGTTTATGCTACAAAACTTCTAGCAGAATCAGTAGGTTTAAAAACATTCTGTTTTGTGTTATGAGTTCGATTTTCGAGGAAATCAGAGTAAGAAATACTACTCGACTCTAAGGGGTGGATAATTAAAGAAAATACATTGGATGAAAATGTCTTATTAGTAGTTCCCCGATATGAATAGGTAGTATAATAGTAAGAGTGTAAATTTTCAGCTCCTGAGTAAATCCCACTCTGTTCTATTCTTTGGATGAAATTAAGAGTTTAGGCAAGAAAATTGGATAAGAAGTAGTAAGAGAGAAGTCAGGACAGGGGCTGAGTCTTGAGCTAAGTCTTATGAGTTTGGAGAAAGTCACACACACCTTAATGAGGTGTCTTTATCTTGATGGTATGATCTCATTACAGATGACATAAGAAAGGGGAACGGGTGATGTATGAGCATTAGAATATCTTCTGGTTGGATTTTTAATTGAATCGGTCTATACAGTAGAAAGAGGTAGGAGAATGTTGCTTTGGATTCTCTTCGTTTGTACGTCTAAGTTTAGTAGTAGGTTGTAGTTGCATGAATTTGAGAAATACAATATCCTCAGCAGAAGAATAACGCGTAACCGTTCCTGTTTTGTGAAAGATTCTGTATACTGAAGGGAAGAAAGAATCCGAGGAAATGAAATGAGTACGAGAAAGAAGAAAGAGAGGGTGCGGTAGATTCCTCAACTGGGTCTTTGACTTAGAAGAGTTACCCGGATCTTAGATTGTTGGAGAGAATTTGGGTTTTATTTTTGGTTTTAGTCTCAAGTTGGTTTTTGGTGTGAGTTGAGATGAAAATCTTCGTTTTAGTTTAATGTCACTTTTACTAACAGGAAATTTAATTTATACAAAATTTACATGACAGATGATAATTTGTTGAATTTTAGATCACCCTCAATTAAAAAATGCCATTTATTAGGTATGTGTTGCTTTTGAAAGTTTTAAACAGTCAGTTGTATGCAAGATATTCTTTTGAATACATGCATGTAACCAGGTTTCGGATTAGAATCAAATGCCTTATATAACAATTAAGAAATTTATACTTCAATGCAATGGCTCCTTTAAATCTAAAGATATTCAGGATAAATGAGTATGTTAAATAAGTAATTTGAATATACTGTTAATCAAAAGGTTAATCATATGAGGAGATAACCCATTAACATTTTAACTCTACAAACGTCGTAGTTAAGTTACTTCTTATTATCCCAACCTCAAAGACAGACTTACCCAAGAGACGACGTGGACCCTCAAATGTATATATTATGTGGCGAAACCAATCTGTTGCAAGAAAAAGAAAAAAAAGTCGACACCCATAAATATGTCGAAATCTTGATTAAATAAACAAGGATGAAATTACTGCCCGATGAAATGGGCCGTACAAAACCTCATTCTCAACCTCCACTACTGCTGCTGGCTAAGATTTTTTTTCAAATGTTACATTTCCCTACTGTAATTCAATTCAAGTACAAAAGTCTTCTAGGAATAGTGTACCTAGTAATAACACATAACACAGACAGACACAGATATAAACGATCATATATATACCTAAACGTTAAACATATTTAATTTTTTTCTATTGCCTTTTCCCTTAAAATTGACTTTAATACTTTGGACTAAAAGATACATAAGTAGAAATACTATTATTATGCGACGACGGTTAAAGATATACTGCGGACCCCACTCCCAAATATAAAATAGGAGTACTTAAGAAGACTTTCATGAAATTTCGGACCAAGCCATATACAATACAGTAATAATAGGCCAAGACCTCATTGTCTAATGTCTCTCTGCATGGCAAAGCTAGTAGATTTGGATTCTGGATCATCATCATTATCTCCATTTCTGTTACTATTGCTGGTATTCTTTATATCCTAAAAGAAAGCAAAAGAATTGCATTGCATTTCTTCAGGAAGATTCGTTACTTTCGACCAGTCACCAGTTTGTTTAAATAAAAAAATATACCAGTAGTAGTTGAGCTACTATAGAGAATCTAATAACTACTTGGGTAGTATAAAATACATTTTATAGTTGCTGAGCTGATTGTCAGTAGTCGTGGTGGTATGGATAGTCGTGGCAGTAAAGTTATCTATCTGTCTCACTATTACTCTCCCTTGAAGAAAAGTTGCAACCTTTACAAATTACTTTGGGTTAGAGGAAAGGAAATTAGATTGGAATCCCGAACGAAGCAGAAGAAGCAAATTTGTTCCTCGTCTTTATATAGCTTTTTGGTTTCTTCTAACTATGTATGTGTGTTTTATTTAGGCTTTTTTTGTACACACCCAACCACCCTCATCACAATCACAATCACATATAAAAGTAGTCCATAGCTCAAGTAAAACTAGATCGTAGTAGATGCAATGTAATTTAATGCATAGAACAGACAGGAGAAACAGGACAGGACAGTTTTAAGGGATGGTGAATTGCATAGGGTTCTCAAACGACAATTGGAGGAATCTAAGACTTCTTTCTACTTCAGCTTTACGTAACTCTACTCTATTTATTTATTACACTTTTTGTACAATTGTTCTATCAGTTTAGAAATAAGGAAGAATGGCTTGGCTAGCTTGTAGGTAGTAGTAGTAGCAGTTACACCATTCCTTGAAGAATATATTGGGGATGAATGTGACGAAATGAAGAGGTATTTTCTTCTGCTGGTGACTGAACAAAGATACTACTAAAGAACCGATAATGCCCGGATACAAAGAGTATGCTCCTCCACAGACAGTCTAAACTAGCAGGATGGTGTGTGTGTATCTCTAAAATAATATTTCACTTTACTTTATAAGGTAGAAAAGCTGGAGACATGTGGATTGAATCTGGATGCTAGAGGATATCTATTGGATAGAAGTCAATCGAGTGAAAAGCTATAATTGAACGCTTCCTGTGTCGAAGAAGGAACTCGGTAGAGTTTAGTTGAGCCTTGAGTCTATACTTACTTACACTACTAGTATATTTTGACTTGATAGGGACAAAGAGTCCGTTTCAATACTTGAAACTCGATAAGGGGAATATATTTTATACTTGGAGAAACTAACTGGGTAATACCACTGTGGCATTACCACTACTACCTCTACTACCACCACCAAGTGACTTAATCGTCCTCAGTGGTTGGCCTTGTTAAGTTATTATAGTTGGTTGAAATGGAAGTTAAGTGAAGAACCAAGAGATGCATTTAACCAAGTTTATATTTTGCTGGAATTATTATTATTATTAAGAGAAATATTATATCAAACTGAAGAGATACATTCGTTCATTCACGACATGGGTTGTTGCAATCCAATTGAACGTACACTTGGAATGTTAATGTTGTTTGGAGTAAATTGTAACTGCATTTGTTTGTAGTGATGTCAGTCTAGTTGCCACATATACATCCTTCCTTTCCTAAAGCAATAAATATTTAGACTACAGGAAATAGAACCCTGTGCTTTGGAAATTGAAGGAAGTCCGTTGTTGTGCTTACTCTTGAATTTCATGCCATGGGAAATTATATTAGGTGCATATAGTATCAAAATGAATAATATGGCTTTAGGATAGAATCAATTTAGACGAAAACACTTGATACTTCAATCCAGGAGGGTTGTATTGTGTCTTATAAATATATTTTATTCGTGAGATACTTTACGAAAGTTTAGTTAACTGACACTGGCTATTTCAAACCGTGGTATCTAGTTAGTTATTACTTATTTCATGGCTGATAGGTTGGGTTATAGGTACGGTAGATGATGATGATGATGATTACTGCGGTGGTAGGTGGTGACGAGCAAGCAGATGGGTAAAGAACATGGCCAATGAATTTCCTGCTGTCCAGGGGGCTTCAAATAATTGATATTAGATAGTACGGAAGCTTCTTAGATTGTAAGTAAAGTATTGTAAGACTGCTTCTGGTACTTACTTAGTAAGTTGACTTGGTTTTTCTTAAGTTAGCTTTAGCTTTGGCATTGGCTCTCATCTACTTGCCATTAAGGGGTCTTGTGGTGTCCGCCAACTATTTCACTTCACCACTTTCCTGTTCTCAGTAAAGAAAAAGTTTCTCAATGAAAAAGAAGGAAAGTAAGAAGGGATAAGTTTTTGTCTCCTTCTTTTTGTAATAATAATTTGCTATGTGGTCGAATGTCTCAATCGGGTTGGCCTGGTCTGAACAATTACTGCCTTAGCAGTAGTTGGTAGAATTTGGTAGTAGTATAGTGTAGTTGGTACTTACTGCAACTATATGATCATCCTACTAAAAGTACATTACCAACAGTTTATGCTCCTATGATACATTTGTTATCCTGGTTAAGTTGTAAGTAAAAGAAAAGTAAGTAAAGAATAAAAGATTCTCTACTACTGTGATTTCCTTTTCCCTCTTGCTTACGGAAGTTTTTAGTCAGCTTGCTTGTTAAACTATGGTAAACTAATGTGTATATGTGTGTTTGTCCTTGTTGGCTTTCCACTTGGTGATGCTGATTGTGCTGGTGGTGGGAAGAAAGTGAAAGCTTGGTGAAAGAACACCGTTTGGATTTCATGGGAATTTAATATAAAGATCTGGTAGGATTAGGGGTTTTCTTTTCTTATATTATTGTATTTTTTTTATTATTTTGCAGATTTAAGTGTCTAACTGTTACTACTTAAGTTATTGTTTTACAAGTGTTGCATGATACGAATAATACCTAAAAATGAGGAAAAATTGTAAAAAATAAGCAAAAATGAAACGTATTCATTGAAAACATCTTTAACATTTTAACGTTAACCTTTTACTCATAACCTTAACAAAGTCTTAGAAAATTCAAGTCCCAAAATTCTCTTAAAGATGAAACATCACCTATTCTATACTCCAAATATATATTTACATTTACATTTCAATCATAGTAAACTTTACTACAAAGTACTAAAAGTCATTTTGTTATTAATGCATCTGAACAAAACAGAACTGACAATGAATAGAAAGATGGATGGAATGGAGGTTGTTTCTTTGCAAATTGGAACTTACTTCTCTCTCTCTCTCCTCTCAGATTTACAATCTTATTTCTCTTTGAGCAATATTATTCATATGTAAATGAGCTTAGGATAACATACATACCCACTACTACAAAGTACCTCAGGAGTAGTAGATGGAGACGTATTTATCTCAAGAGAAACCCAGAGATTTAAGAATGAAAGCAAAAAGTCTCGTTTGAGAGAAGGAGTGTTTCTTAAACATTTGCATTTGTATTTGTACTCCTTATGTAGATGTATCTGTATTTATTTGTGTGTGTGCATGTGTGTGTCTTATTCATTCAGGAGGGAAGATGAATTGGCGAAGCAATAATTTGTTTCTATTTCAACGTAACTAAAAGAGAGAAAGTCCCATCAGTATCAGGATCAACCTTCTTTTTAACTTTTATTCCAAGAAAGAGGGCAAAGGTTAGAGTTGTATGTATTATCATATTAGGCATACTTTATACAGTTAGTCCATGTGTAATAATAATAGTTGTTTGAGTATATAGGGATTGGCGGATGTTACTTGGAAAAGAATTGGTTTTAGTACTTGTGTATTTGGATTGGGATGAGACCTAAGGGGTATTATACATTATACAAAGTAATGGAAGAAAAGTAACAGTATCAGTGTGTGTATTGCTAATACACAGATATAAATGTACAAATGATACTTGATAGGTTGAACTTTGCTGTTATGTTACGTTAAAGAAGAGTTACGTTACGCTTACCGTGTAATTTATTGCCGTGTGCCTTCCCTTTCTTTCTTGAGGAAAAACAGTATCCACAATCTGCAAACAAATTTCTTCAGGAGAGACAAGACAAGAGGAGAGGCTGAAGGCAAAAATCTACCCTAGCTGACTGCTTTTTCTTGTGTGTCTTCAACTGCTTTTCTTATTCTTTTTTTATTTTTGTCTATTTTAGAAGATTTCTTTGTGTTATTATTTTGTATTGTGTTATTGTCAGTGTGTAGTAGTAGAATATATATGTGGTGTAATCTTGTATACTACTGGTGAAAGGTAGCTGAGAGACGTATTAATGTAATGTGTGGAGCTATGAGGTATTCGCAGGATTGGATTTTGGTCTTTTTTGTTTGTTATCTTTTTTTAAGATTTATTTTTTGTTTGTATGGGAAAGCGATGTGAAAGGTACTTACAGGAGAAAGGAGTGAAAGTAGAGGAGATTTTTGAAATGAATGATTACTAATGGTGATGTGATGAATAACTGGGATTTTGGATGATTTTTTTTAATTGGTTTGATTTTAAAAGTTTGATGATTTTTTTGGTTTTAAGTGGTGTCTATAAGCTTTATTTTTTAGTTTAAATAAATTGTGTATATAATATGTTGATGCTGTTTTATCGGGAACAATAAATATTTGGCTTAGTGCGTAGAAACAATGTTTCTGGGGACACAACACAATTAAATACAAAAGATTAATTTCTAAAAGTTAATTTGTGTTATAGTATAAAATCAGTAATAAACTTTACTTTTGCCAGAATCCTTTATTGTCATCATCCTTGTTGATATCACCATGAAAAAATGTACAGATAAAGAATTAATTGTTATTTTTAAGAACGCATCTAGTATCTAGCCACTGGTAAAAAAAATAAAACACAAATACAGACATTTTTCTGCCCACCGGTATGAATAAAGATATTTCGTTTATTTACAACTACAATTGTACCATACATTTAGAAAATTACAAAGCTCCTTTTCTTATTATTGTGCTTTCACATGTTATATAGAGTTTCTAGTGGACATTGAAAAGCAAAATGATTGTATATAAGAAAAAAGTCATTTTTTGCTTTCCTTTCCTTTGCTTTTCCTTTGCTTTTCTTTCCTTGTAAAAGGATTTCATATTGTAACGATTTATTTCATAGCTCAGTCAGTTGACTAGTCAGCCAAAGAATAATATTGTAGAATTTGGTAGATTCAGAAGAATCAAGCTGTCCTCCCGTTTCAGTCCTGTTATATGTTATATTGTATTCTTAGCTTTTGTAATGGATGTTTTCATATTTGTACATTCTGTATCAATAGTACTAGGGAACAAATATGAACTACATGTATCTCTGTATTTATTGTCATGAAGCATCGTGGTTGAAACTCTGATTCTGAGTTATGGTCGGCTCTTTTCTACTTTTTCACACAGGAGATAATAATCTAATACATTTTGGTATTTCAAATTCAGATACAAGAAGAAAATACTTCATACTATGTATCAAACTGCTTTCTTATTCTGAAAAGTATAAACTGCAGTTTTGTCTGTGTAATTTTTAAAGCCATTCGAGTATAAAGATGACATGTAAAAGGAGTCAGGTTTAAAATAAATATGTATACCTTAAAGTATTTTATTTTATTATGTATATCATTCATAACTTAAGATTTACATTCGAATGGAAATCTATAGCATAATAGTTTGCTGACTTAAAATATTGTGTTTGATGGAAGTGCGATATACTGCGAAGTAACATAAGCAATAACTTACTAAACTTGTGATGAAAAAGCTTACGAATGAATTCAGTCCTTGCAGGAGAGTTTCTTGATTCAGATTTCTGCTGGCTCATGTGACAGGTTGATATTTATTCAGGTTATGGTGGTGGTGGTCCATCCTGACGATGATGGTGGTGGTATGATTTTTGAAATATTTCCATTTGCTGATCTAAGCAATGTCGTGTGAGTACAAAATGTACTGTATATATACATGTGAATGATTTACTTTAGATTAGGGTTAAAGTTTGAAGTTATAATTTACGTAATAGTGTAAATAGGATAGAATCCTATGAGATTTAGAAATCTCTACACTTTCAACTTTTAAAATTACTGGAGATGTAACCTTCCACTGAGAATATGGTTCTAATAGTTAATGCAATGTATTTATACTCAAGCCAGGTCGTGGCAATCTGTTTGTGGGACTGATGCTTGCTTGGCACACCTCATCTAATTGAGTAAAAGTTGTTTGAGTAGTAGAAGCAGTAGTAGTGGTATGTACGTAGTAGTAATACAGAGTAAATAGGGATTTAGGTATATTTGAAATTGGATGGATGGTAAATTAGGGTTGTTGTATGGTGGTGGTGGTCTTGTTGTAGATGATTTGACATCAGGGGCAAAACTTTTAAACTAAATTGGCTTAATGATGTGATAGAGAAAGTAAAGTGTGAAGTGAAAGTGTGTAGTAGTGTGAGTGAAAGTTGATGTTGATAGTTGAGATGTGCGACCTGAGTTAATAATTTTAGCCAGAAAGCCAAAATGCTAATTTCTCTCCTGAGAATTTACCCAAAACTTGATAATTTGATCTACCACTCCTGCCAACTAACCATTACTATGTGTATTAGTGTATATATCCTGATTTTAGTATCAAGTCATATTCAACCACTTCATATACTATACACACACTTACCCTTTGCAATTTTCATCTGTAAATTTACATTGAAATTTTAAGCAACAGTTTATACAATATGAGTTTGAGAGAGGTAGATATTTAATATTTATCACATTATAAACTACAGTAGGGGTACTTCATCTGAATTCCTAACTTTACTTACCAAGTTATTCACAACTAGTCTTAAAAAAGCTTTGACTCAACCTGATGCTAATGATATTCCCATTTGAGATGATTTTTTTTTCAATACTAAAATGTTTCTCAGATATAAATCAATTTTTTTTACTTTCTCGTCATGTGGGTAAATAAAAAAGTTAGAGAGAATTGAATATAATTTATCCTAGAAAGTTATATCATCCTCGACTGTTACTTATTTGCTAGATCTTAACATCAAGTCGAAATCTCGGTAATCTCTCTCTACACTTGTGTTCTATCTTGTACCCGATACAAACGGGGAAAATATAGACACTCCTGGAAGAGAAAAGTGATATTGCTGAAATTGAAAAAGTCTAAAATGAAATGGTTAAGTCATAAAAGGGTAATAGTATGAAGGAGTAAAGACAACACCGAGGTCGAAGTAAAAGTCCATAGTAGTAGAAGTAGTGGCAATGGGAAAGGGTATGTATATCCTTGTACTTTTTTAGTCAAAGAAAGGGTTACAAGTATTCAATGGTGGTGTAAGTAAAGTTTACTTTTAGAAGTATTTGTGTGTACTACTACCACTTTCATAATATTTTATACTGTGTATACAAAAAGGAAAAAAGAATGAGGAGAGACACATGGATGAAATTTGGTAGCAGTAGGCGAGACTTTGAGACGAAGAATGAAAAATCTAAGCAATAAAATATCAGATTATCAAGTCTTGTTTAAAAGAGAAAAGACAAAACTCTCTCTCTCTCTAAGTATTTACTCGCACTCTTTCCAAGCTAAAGAAGTAAAAAAAATTGTAAAAACTACTTAGACCTAGGAAAGAAAGAAATATATGTAATAATGTAACTCCTGTTGTATTCTTGGTGTCGGTGATGCTCATGGTGTTTGTGATTGTGGTGGTATGGAGTATATGCATTTCTCTAATATTGCCTTGGCCTGGGCCGTGTGTGTTTGTATCACTTTTATAAGCTTTTCTTTTTAAGTTAAAAGTGAAAGCAATATTGCCTTGAGTAGAGTAAATGGGGTTTTGCATGAATTTTCTAAAACAATGTTAGTTACTTGTGTAAAAGGTCACAATCGTGTTGATCAGTATGTTTTGTATTATTTGTATTCTCAATGGATGTTACACACTACAGGAAGATATAAGATGATAGTAGTATTTTCTTGATATTTGGTGGTAGTAGTAGTCAGTGCTACTTGAGTTAGTTAGTAATAGTGAGTGGCGTCTCATTTTTAGAAAGTAAGTGTAACTTCTCTCCGTTTTGTTTTCTGACTTTCTTTTCCTAATGCTTTTTTATCTATTGTTTTTTCATAGTATTTTAGAAGTATTACTTTTTATTTTATTTTCTAACAGGAGAGAATTACCCGTGGCATGGGATGGTTGTTGGTGTGTGTAGTTGTTGTTTGCAAAAATTGTAGTTTTTTCTCCTGGTGATATCTGACTCCACAAATACCTATAGTATATTTCATGACTGAGATTCTAGAGTCACACAATCAGAGAATAAGTAGAATAGTCGCTTATAGTAGTAGTGGTAGTGGTACAGACACCATGGAGGATGTGTTGCTCTTTTTAGTTAAGATGTGACTTTTCTGTGTGATATTATTCAAGAAGTAGAAAAGTTACGTTGGTCTTCATATTATGTATAAGGTATACACAAGAATATAGATGAAAATTGGAGCTCTTGTATTGTGATTTTGTGTGTCGCCAGGCTGGCGCGTCTTGAATAACCGAATTTCGAAAGAATGATG
>JAQGAA010000484.1:0-22189 GCA_034696425.1 Isotoma viridis
ACACACTATGGAATGTTTCTTATAAAGTTTGAACTAAAAACATAAGGAAAAGTAAAGACTTTCAGGATTAGTGGTTATGATGGTACAGAAATTACTTAATTGTACTCTTATTATAAGCAATGAAAATTCATGTTTTTAATCACCTTAAACATCACATCCGATTCATTCCTATGATTACTACCTGTCTGATACTCATGCTGTCCTGTGATAAAAAATAGTCATAGTTCATGTGGATTGACCGAGCAGAGCAACACATGTCTACAAGCCTTGAATATAATGTCACCACACCAACAGCAACAAAGTTTTATATGAAAGACGCAACATATTTTAGCAAAGCAATATTGTTTTAGCTCACACGTTATGGTTCATTTTTTACAGTTCTAAAGTACAGTAAATTTTTGTAATCCCAAACTGTGTATCGGCCTTTTTTGATACTCATATAAGTTTTTCAAGAATTAAGTAACAATGCTCGCAAAACTAAAAGCATGCAAACCTAAAGAAGCTCCGAAGGGTGCTACAGGAAAGGATGGCATGAAACTTCCAAAAAATGTTACTCCGAAACACTACTGTGTTTGCTTTAAGCCTAAAATGGAAGAGATTGGTTTTGAAGCCTCAGTTGCAATTGATTTGACGGTATTAAACAGATATTGACTTATTTAGCTGAAATGACTTTAACTAATTGAAAGACATAAATTGAAATTAACTGAAATTTCCTGTATCCCCATAGCTGGTAGATAACTCAAAACAGATATTGCTAAACGCTACCGAGTTGATAGTGACAAAGGTCATGTGGGAAGAAGATTTGAGCTTGAATCGACAAGAACCAATCGAAACACATCTTCAAGACAAAGGGCAGCTTGCTATTAACTTTGATCCCTATTTGATTCCCCAACAAGGACAACTACGGTTGAACTATAAAGGAAGAATCAGCGACAAGAAAATGGTTGGTTTTTATCGTTCCAAGTGTCAACTTGTACATAACAGTGATTACAACTTGATAACTCACTTTGCACCCTGTGAAGCTCGAAGGTATTTAAAACATGCTGCTCAAAATTAGTTTAATGCAACGGGTAGGTTGTGTAAGAACATTTTTACAATAATTTACAGGGCACTCCCTTGTTGGGATGAACCTGGGTGTAAAGCTCCCTTCGATGTTTGTTTAATAGTAGAAAAGGGAAAAACTGTTCTAGGGAATATGGTAAGTTCTTCACATTCGCAAAAAATCTACTTCATTTGAATTTGTAAGTAAAATCCTTTTTTTACATTAGTTGATGAAAGTAGCCTATAATCACAAAAAGGATCCGACATTAGAAATCGTAGAGTTTAAGAAATCTCCTCCAATGTCCCCATTTTCCGTGGCACTTGTAATAGGGACTTACGAATTCGTAGAGAAAAGGTCCGAGGGTGATGAAGTCATTGTTAGAGTTTACACTTCTCCAGGCAGACAAAACGATGCTACTTATGCATTAGATATTTCATGTGCTGTTTTACCTTTTCTCTCCAAATATTTCGATTTCCCTTTTCCTCTTCAAAAGTTAGACCATATCTCGATTGCAGACATGCCAACAAGTAAGCTGTGATAGTATAATTCTTAAAATATCTTGCACTTTAACAAGAATACGAAAGTTTAGAAACTAAAAAAAATGATACAGATTGTAAGGATAGTTGGGGGTTGATACAGTATCAAGAAGTAGCATTACTAGCGGAACCAGGTGCGAATTCCTCAATCTTAGATAAACTGAATGTAGCATTGAATGTTTGTGAACAAACTGTGAAACAGTGGATTGGACATTTGGCAAGTTAAATTAAAAATCACGTATCATTTGAAATTGTTCTTTTTTTCCTTTTAATTTTGTTTTTGAATATCAATTAGGTCTCGATTGATTGGTAAGTGTGGAAAATTTTATACAATCGAGAATATGAATCATAAAATCTAATAAACATAGCGAATTAAGTGACCATGCAAAGTGACGTTTTATAGGTGGAGTCAGTTATGGATTAAGGAGGGTTTGGCAGCCTTCTTAAAATATTTTTGCATTGATGAGGTAAAAACTTATGAAAACTAAACTTTTGAAACTTATCATCCTTGTCACTCGCAATGTAAATCAATGATTGGTTAAAATTATTTGTATTAAAAGGTTTCTCACGAAACTGAAGCAGCAATCCATTTTGTAAACGATGTAGTGGTGGATGCCTTACACTTAGATGCAATAAAATCTACCCGTTCTTTAGAGTTTCCTATTCATAATCTAATTGAGTTGGAAGAAGTCTATGATGAAATTGGTTACAAGAAAGGAGCTGCAGTGTTTAGAATGCTTCACAGTTACATTGGAGATGAAAATTTTATGAAAGGGCTGAACATGTTTCTAAATCGTTACAAGTTTAAAAGTGCTTCTGCTGAAGATCTCTGGAAATGTTTTGAAGAAGTTAGTTCAAAACCAGTTGGAGCTGTGATGGCAACTTGGGCTACTCTTAAAGGGTGTGTGGGTTATAATTATTGCAAGAATAATAATCGTAAGAGAGTTAAAACTTTAAAATACTATTTTATTAAGATTCCCCGTGATCAAAGTTATGGCCAAGCAGGATGGAAAAAACAGATTTTTGAAACTGACGCAAGATAGGTTTTCATTAGAACTTACGTCGAGAGATGCAAAGAATGATGAAGTATGGATGATTCCATTAACAGTTACGTCTGGGGAGGATCCATCCTCTGTCATATTTCATACATTGATGGATTCTAAAACAACTACAATTGTGATCCCAAACATTTCTAAAACTGAATGGGTTAAGGTGAAATAAAACAATGATTATTATGAAACTTGTGACTCAAACAATTCAAAGTGATTTGAAATTTTTGTTATTTTTGTAATTGCAGCTGAACTCATCAGTTGTAGGCTTTTACCGTGTTCGCTATCCTCCTGAAATGGTTCCGATACTTGTTCATGCCATTAGAGATAAATCTCTTGAACCCCTTGACCGACTAAATGTCTTGGATGATCAGTTTGCATTTTTAATAAGTGGAATGGGTGCAACTGTTGAGGTACTTTACGGATTTAGAATGTATGCTAAATGCTACAAAATATAATTTAGAGATGACAGTAAAGCCAAACTTTTCTCCCAAAGGTTTTGACGTTGATGGAAGCTTTCATGGAAGAAGAAGACTACAATGTTTGGCTCACTATAAGTAAAATTTTTGAGAAACTTATCAAAGTCTTTGCTCAAGTTGGTTTAGATGAATCGGTTAAACATTTTGGAAGATATTTGTACACTAGGGTTTCAGAACGATGTGGTTTTGTGTTTCATCCTTACGACAGTAATTTTTCAATGCTTTGATGCTTTTTTAAGTATTCAACTTTGACTACTATACTGAAAAACTTAATTCTAACTGATTTTTAAAATGAACAAGGTCAACCACAGAAATTACTTCGAGAATTAATACTCAGGATGATGATACATTTTAACCACTCGGATACAATCAACAAATGCAAAAGTATGTATGACGCATTCTTAAGAGGAGAATCCATAATACCAGTTGAGATTCGTCGTATCGTTTATAAATCTGTATTGATGAAGGCAGATGAAGATACTGTTAAAGCAATACTCAAAGTAATAATTATACATTATTCGCTTATTCCGAACTAGTCAGAGTATACTAATCTTACAAATCCTTCTTATACTTTGTATTTGTACCTCAAAGTTTTAAAATTGTGTTGCATTAAGGTATACAAAGAGACAGACTCTGCCGGAGAAAAGAAAAGAATCTTAAGTGAATTGGGTTCAATCAGAGATGTACCGATGATAAAATACATTCTCGAGTTTGCCATTAGCGATGATGTTCGGAAACAAGAAACAGTGGACATTATCCTTTCCATTGCACAAACAAAGGCTGGAAGAGAACTAGCATGGCTTTTTTACAGAGACAATTTTATAACTTTAAAGCTTCGATTTGTAAGTGCTTATTAGAGATAAAACTATAAGTTTTGAAGCCCATTAATAGTTTAGTAGTTACTTAAGTTTAAAACTAACTCGCAGGGTCCAGTACTGGCATCGAGACTCATTAAAGGAATCGTTGAAGACTTTGCATCCGAAGACAGGGCAGTTGAGATAACAGACTATTTCAAAACGAATCAAATACCTGGAACAGAACGGGCAATCCAGACAGCAGTTGACAGTATTCGAACTAATGACTCTTGGTTAAAACATGAAAGAAATCTTTCTGCTTTGCAAGATTACATGGAAGCTGATGCTCTATAGATGCACCCACTACGATAAAATGGACAAACTCAAAAAGAAAATTATTTTTGTATTTAGACATCCCATTGGAATGTAATAAAAGATATCGTAAGACAATCTCATAAATTAGGTAATATGTTTTATTCAACTCAAATGAAAAATTGATTTGATTGATTTAACAAACGACTTGATATACGACAAGATAAGTATAACATTAAAAATTCTAATAAATTCATCAGTTCATGCAATTTAAAGCAAGTAAAAATGTACAACTAAAGGAAATGATTTGATCTTTTGTGTTGATTATCACTAAAAAATAATGCTACGTTGACCAAAAACCATTAACTTTTGATATGTTCAGTCCCATTCACTGTGTGTTTACTACAAGGCAAACATTTTTATAAATTTTATCCTCTTGGATTACTATTAACTTATCTATAGCCTGCTTAAAGATTCATTGTCTACACAATAAATGCAACAAGGCACTTTTTGAGCTATTGGAATGCTCCATTGTTTGAATTCTTCCTTAGAGTATGTAATTATTTATAAAGTTTTAGTATACATATAAATATATTGTAGTTCCATATTCTAAGATCGTAATTATAGAAGATCTAAAAATTAATGAAGTTTAAAAATGATGCGTGCTAATATATATCATATAATATGCTATATAGGAATTCTTTCCATAAAAGAAATTCCAGTCAGTAGTATGTATATATATTGCGGTCTTTTAGCCTCATTTATACAAATGGTATTATGAACAATGAAATAACATTTTAGTCAGTATGTGCCAAACTTTCATCACTGGCAGTATCATCATCTTCATATCCATTTGGAATCTTTGGTGCATCCCCGTTGCTTCGAGCGTGATCATAGTTTGTGAAAATGTATCCAAGCAAAGGGATTTTTGCAAGGAATCTGTGTGGCTCAGTATCTCCTGTAATGAGAGTGTAGATCCTTGCCATAATGAAGTAAGCGATGAGGCCGAATGATACAAAGGTCAAAGTGATAAAGCCAACTATGAGCAAGGCACCACCAAGAACAACGGAAGCCACACCCAAAATTGTTCCTATTATTGAGAGAAATGAAACTGGACATGTAATTAACTTTCGTATGGTTTTGAATCTTTTAAAGTTTATAGTGTTTTTTTTGGAGATTATAGTAAAATTACAAACCTTCAACAAACAGGAATCCCATGAATGTAAAAAACAAAGTGATGAATGCGAAGGATAGGAAGACAATTACTGGAATTGCACACGTAATGGCAAGGGCCAAAACGGTCAATGCCGTAAGTGGGTTTTCCGTTGCGTAGTTTTTCGACGACTCCAGCCATGAGTTTACCACAGGGGGTAGTTGAATGCTGGACATCCTTCGGCCTTTATTTTAAAGATTTATTACAATGTGTTAGTTTTTGGATATTTAAAAGGTACCAGCTAGTTTTAGTTTATAGAATTAAAATAACAATAAAAACATTTTTAAACATACCAAATTGTTGAAATCGATTTCGAACTTGTTGTTCAAAAGTGCTAGTTTCCCATCCTCCGAATTCTCGAAGTTGGTTCACTCCTGAGCCTACAACATCAAAAATACTTACTGAGCGCTTTGGACACATTTTAATTCAATTTGAACTTCTTTTTTCTCTCAATATAACTTTGACAACTTATGACAGCTTAGTGATAACGATGAGTAAAGAGAGATTAGATAAAAGAGTTTAATAGCAGCCTGGCTTTGAATTAATATTTTTAAACTAAAAAGATCCTCTCTCTTTCGTTTAAAATTAAATTCACAATCTAACAAGTGTTTCTAACAAAGAAAGCAAATGTCTTTGATTTTCTTTAAAAATTCTTTCAACAACAGAAATGGTCACTTTCTTTGACAGTTTTCAGCTGTTGCCGTATCGATCTAGGTATAAACTAAAGCATTGAATTCTTTCCTTTTGAGAGTTTGTACTAAAGGAATGCAAGCTTTTTTATCTGTGTAAACTTTATACTTGTTTTGACTCAAGAGGAAAAGATGCAATGCAACATTGAATATATGATGATGATTATTATATGATGGGTAAAACATTTATACAGAAAGTCAAACTACCAAAAAGCAAATTAGAAAAACTCATTGCTTTCAAGGATATCTAGTTTTTCACTGTTTTGCTGGACAATGTTTTATTTTACGTTGTTTCGTTACCCTTGATCTGATATTTAAATCATTAGCTTATACTGCTACCTTCTAACCTTCTAGGGGGCAAGGGTAATCATTGTATTATGCAATCTTATGAATTTTAATTATAATCCAGTACATTATACTTCAGAGGAAGTTTCCGTGTATGGTAGATTCGATAGTAAGTTCAACTATTATTTAGTTTGTATGATAATAATATTCTGTATTATGATATTACATCCTTTCTCTATATAAAACCTTGTCCGCATTCCCACAACTTAATAATAATAATGGACTTTAAACTAAAGAGATATTCAAGTGTACTTTATACTCAAGCACCGGCAGTTCGTAGCATCGATTTTACAAACATTAAAAAGATTATTTAACGCCATTATTGCATTCGTCTTAAATCAAAAGGTTTTTTTGTGCTTTACTAAATTACTTATTTCTTTAAAAAAATTTCTAATAAGACTTTATGAAAAAATGTACATGATTGATTGATGAAACTATCAAAATCTCAATCTTAAGAATAATTTTGCGTGCGTATTAAAGTGTATCTATATGTATTTTATGAAATTATGAATTATTAACATGAAATATCAAAGCTCAAATACCATTAACAGTTTCTCTTTCATGCTGAGGTTCCATTATGCACATAGGTGGTACTTATTAACTTCCTAATTGCACAAACTTTCCACACAAAATGAATACAAAATGAGGAAATAGATCAAAACTAAGAAAATAAATCAAATCAAATAATATAAAAGCAATCGTAGTGATTCTCTCTCTCTCTGAAGAATCAAACAAAATCTCTCTCAAAAGCACTTGTTCACAACTGAAGAACTTCTATGATTTAAACTTAATTTTTTGTTATCTGCATTCAAAGAGTTAAGATGTATTATATATTTTACTCTAGGTCCTATAACTATAATAACCATTAGTGTTACTTGGACTACTACTACTGGTGCAAGTACAAGTAAACTCAAAATTTAAAGAATTGTTTTGTAATTGTCTTATATATATTCTTGAAAGGAAAAAAAATATATTTAATATACAAAAACGAAATGTTGTAAAACAACTCGGTACAGTTTGCGTGAAGAAATACCACAATCAAAAAATATTTCAAGCGCATGAAGGTGAAGGACCTGTCTTAACTAAAAAGCTTAAAACTGAGTCTTATATTTTAAACAATATTTTATATCATGCTACTACTTACTATTATACACACACACATCTTTTTAGAAGAGAGATTTTATACGTACCGTAAAGAAAAATATAATCTCTTATGACCGTAGACAATCAACAGGTATTTTTAATAATATTAACACTGATTCATTCATGCATCTTCTCTTAAAGTTTATTTTATTTGGGTATGGAACTACTACTACTACTTATGAAACAGATAGGACTGGGTTTTGCATTATGTAATTATTGATCATCATAAAAGAAGGCAAGGGTTGGAAGCATCGGATATAATTGAATATGAATGCCAGTTTATCAATTCATCCTACATTTTTTTAAACAGAGTGATAGGATTTTCTTTAAAATTGAAATTAAATGGCCATTGTCTTTTTAGGTAACTGAAATTTTTAATTAATTCAGCACACGTGAACTTTGAACCCTTTAACCCCGTCTACTATACAGGAAGTTGAATCTTATATTTTTATAATCTGAATGAAGTTACAGTGAACAGAAATGAAGATATGTGTTTTATTTATACTGAGAATATTTGATAATTTGCTAAATTAGGCATCACGCACATTAAATATTAACGTGAATTCAGGTAAAATGATCTAACAATAAATATCAATAGTTTTTAACATTATGAAAGCAAAACATCATCGCACTTATGTCTACTCCATACTCTATACTCTGAATACTATTTGTTAATTATCAATGTCCTCTTTGACATTCAAGTTTTCTCTCGTGATTATATTTGTTCAATGACATAATACAATAACAGCATGGCTTTGACTAATGGACTTGTGGTTACTTCTGCTGGGTAATTCCACTAGGAACTAGGAACTTTTAGTTTTACGCAAAATGATAACCTATTTCTTCTAGGTTTACAATTTCAGACAATATTTATGGGTAATGTTAATGGTGAAATTTGATAAGGAAGTTTCAAATGTATTACAAGGCTGCAATAATAATACTAGCAATCAATTTAAGTAATAATATCGCAGAATGATGATAATATTAACAATTTAAGGGGAAGATGCCCCTCTGAGAAATAGTTCACACTGTTAAATAATAACAAATGAACAAATATTAATTTTACAATTTACCTTTTTTAAAAAGTCCATTTGGCATTGAAGAGAAAATTTGAGACATCAATTTGTTCATGGTGTCTTTTAAATTACTCGTAACTTCACTAATCTTGCCACTCATTCCTTCGATGTTTACTGCACTAACCGAAGTCATTTTAAAAAAAAAACCAAATCAAAGTAGAAAACTCTATCAACAAAATCTCGTTTACTAGTATATATACTTTAAACAGAAAGTAATATTATTGTTATTGTTGTAGGTCTTGTAAAATAATCAAAATACTCACAACAACTCTTTATTACCAAACAAGCTTAAATGAAATAAAGTATGGTAATGGGTAAGTAAGAAATGGTTCACCTCATCTCTTGTTGAATAGCTTACTTGCTTACGCAACTAGTTTTCTTCATTAAATTTCGATTTGAAATTAGGTCCCTCAATCACATATTATTATATATAATGCACTTATATAAGCATTTTAGATATTATACGAAATATATGGAAAAAATATAGTAAAAAGTGTAATCACCAAGTAATAACAAAATTATTATAAGGGATGTGACTACCACAGAGAAGGAATTCAGATAGTAACAAGATATCTTTTATGAATCATGACCTATGGACATGGACGCTTAGGTTCTATGTAAGCAAAGCAAGTAAAGTAAGCATAATTTTTAGCTGTGTAAGGAACAAAAAAGCTAATATCTTAACTTATTACAAACCTACTTGACAAGTTCCAGTCAAATAAAAATAGTTATTATTAATAATACTAATGGTTGATATTTCTTTGATTTAAATGTCCATGCCGAGTTATATAAAGAGAGTTAAAAGGTTATCTTGAATTAAAAATAAGTAAGGTTAAAGTCAATCTTTTCTCATCAAATTTCACTGAGATTGATAAACGACTTTATTCAAATGTTATATAATATATCGTTAGCTTAGTTGTGACTTTGACAATGAAAGGAGAAAACTGCAACTGGTAACAATTTACAAAATGACATTTAAAGTTGCAGATTATCTTTAGACTTTATTACCAGAGATCGTCATCACCATCGTCATCATCATCATCATCAAAATCTTGACGATAATGTAGTCTATCTGGATCATTTGATGAAGGATTAGAATAGATATCCACTTCAACGTCTGCATTTTCATCGTCATCATCTGCCCCTTCCTCCTGTCTTGCTATTGTTCTCAAGAGTAAAGGGATGTTTTGAAGTAAAATTACTCTAGGGTCGTCATCCATTCCTGTTGGAGTTGATAACCACGATGCCATACTTTCGGGTTCTCTTTGATTGATGTAATCTCTGTCGTTATGATATTCATCAAAGGTCTCATCTGACCATCCTTCAGTAACTTCATAAGTGTAATTAATCTTTACTCCGGAAAAATGAAATCTGTGATCCCAAAATAAAGAGAATTGTTGAACAATTGTTCTCAAGTCTGGGTTGCTGTTTTCAGCTATGTTATTGTCAAAATTTAAGCCCAAATAATTCAGTTTCCTTAGATGGATAAATTCTCGAACTACTGCAAGCGTTTGGTTTTGTGGAGTTTCGTCGATTCTAATTGAACTTATTTCGAGCATTATTAGATTTTTAAATTTTTTAATTTCCTCTGGATTCGGTGGTAAAATTATGAAGGTTCCTGCTATTCTTACTTTCTTTAGTGTTGATGGTAAAGAACAGAAATTACTAATTTCTGCTTCATCTTCTCGACAGCTTAATTTAAAAACTTGTAGGCATCTACAAACTTCAAACATTCTGAAATCCATCTCAAAGTTTCCTTCCATTTGAATCATTAGGTCGATGTAGGTTAGATGGTTACAACTGTTGATACAAGTTCCTGTGATCATTTGCATAATCCATTCTTGGGGGAAATCAAATACCTGAAGATCAAGGGCAGACAGCTTTGTTTGAGATGAAATTAACTCTTTCCAATAATTTGAATCTTGCATTCTATTCTCTTCCCTGTCACCAATAAAGCAAGTGATCAAAATACAAAGTTTTGATAACTGAGTTGGGAATGGTATGACTTGATGTTCAAACTCATGCTTCCCTTCATACTCTGGAAGATACAGGTTTTTTAGGGTGTGTCTGTGACGCTCGAGAAATGTTTCTAAAGGATGATATCTCCAATTATGAGTCGGAGGAAGGAGTAATCCAGGCTTTTGGAAGTAGTACACTTGAAGCATTTTTAGTCTTGGGCTTTGAATACTATGAAGGAGAAATGAGATATTTTTTGCAGATCTTAAAGCCACTTGGGTAAAATCCCTTTCGTTTGCTTCTGCTCTTTGTGGATCTCGAAGTCGAATTGCAAGTGGGAGAAAAAATGGGAATGAAAATTCGTTTACAATGATTTCCAAAGATTTTAATTCTGGAAGGAAGATTCTTCGTTGGATAATTGGAACTGTTGAGTATTCATCTGTACCAGGACTTAATTCGTAGGTTGTTAGAGATCCTCCTCGAAGAATTAATTTTGTGACGTTATGAAATGAAGGGAGAAATTGATTGAACCAAAATGGTGAGACAGGTCCTGCTAGAACCAACCGGTCTAGAGCTTTTTTATCTAAAAATAGATTCTCGTTATCATCTGCAGCATTATCTAGTTTTAAGATTCTAGCTTCTCGAATCTTCACTCTGCTGGCGAAGTCTTTATTTCCAGGAATTTTTTCGTCAATTTTTACTTGGAGACCTGCTTCCAAATCTATCACTTGCTTCCAAGAGGAACAAACTTGTCGAATATCTCGGAGCGTTGAGCAGTCAAGCTTTTGGAATAATTTGACAAATGCCTATAGAAATTATTATGTTGTAAAAGAAATACCTTATTCATAACGTAGTTTGACTTTGAACTCTACTTATTTAGAAGTTTTGACATAGAAAATACCTCAGGTGGCATGCATTCCCAAAGAGATGGCAAATCTGCTTCAGTGACTTCAGTCTGTACTTGTTTAGGTTCTTGAATTGGAGATAATTCTTCTACTTCGGGCAGTTGACAAGTTGGATTTCCTTCATTTGATGACATTTTTATCTAGACTTATACTATAAATATGTTGTAAATGACAAAATAAGATACATGAGATCTTGATGAAGGCTCTTCCTTCATGTAGGATAGTATAACTTTATAGAATTTTTAACATTTTTAATTTTGATACTTGGCCAATTGTGTTTTTTGCTGAATTAGTGCAAACTATTCTGTCTATAACTCCTTTTACATCATATAATACGTGTTTCTATGGATTGAAAGAAGTTTCAGTGTATTTTTCAGTGAAAGAAGTCAGTTAAGTTTCTTGGTGCAAGCATATGCATGATAGAATTTAAATGAAAATGTCTTTAAAATTAACATTATATTTTAGGCAGTAGACTACTATTTTTTATTAAATTAAATCATGACATTAATTGTAAGATTTTCAAAGTTTATTAGATGCATATTTGTTCCATCCTTTAAAAACTAACAAATCAGAATATAATATAATCACAGTCGAGTAAACTAATTATAAAAACACTATAATCTATATACAAAGTAATCCAATTAAGTATTAGAAAGAGTGTTTATTACAAGAAAACATTCAATGAGCTTATAGAACAAAATAATCAAAACTGTCACTCGGCAAAAGGTTGGTACCCATCATGTCGCCTGCAGCAAGCACAGCCAGTTAAATATCCT
Organism: Isotoma viridis; assembly: GCA_034696425.1. Classification (NCBI taxonomy): domain Eukaryota; kingdom Metazoa; phylum Arthropoda; class Collembola; order Entomobryomorpha; family Isotomidae; genus Isotoma; species Isotoma viridis. The sequence continues at coordinate 12,316 of JAQGAA010000484.1, forward strand.
TTCCTCACAGCACAGTAAATAGCTGAAATTGCAACAATTAAAAGAACCAAAATTACTGCTATAGCCACTCCGAGTGTTGTACCAGAAAAAAAACCATCGGCTGAACAGACTTCCGCTTCATCAAATTTATTTTTTTCTGCTTCCATTTCTCGAAATGCTTGGACTTGGAACTCTGCAGTTGACAGTCGCAATTCATTATTATCTTTGATTGTTTGTTGGCTCATGCATGAAAATGATTTGTTGTAATGTGAAGAGAAATATGAGCCATTTATTGAAACCATTCCTGAAATAAAGTTGGAAAACAATTAATTTCAGCTAATTTTGAAGTATTCAAATAATGCTGCTAAAATAATTAAATATTTTACCAATTTCTTGAGTAAGGCCATTGCTAGTGACATCATCGTTTGAGAAAGAAAATGCAATATGACTAACGCTGTATTTTTCAGCATCCTTCGGATCAGTTGTAAAAGTTAGTTCCAACGTACATGTCCAATCAGATTTGCTAGGGTCGCTTTGCAACCATGTTAATGTCACGAGTTGAGTAGAATTATTATCCTCTTCACATATGCCACTAGCTTTAGCGTTTCCTGGTACGTCAATACTTTGAGGGAATTTCTGTACTGCAGGTCCATCCATATAATTAACTTGAATAGCTCCTTTGATTAAGATGCAACTACTATCAGTAGATGGGTAATTTACAGACCAACTTCCAATATTCTTTGGAAAGGGAGGAAATGGATAGACAGATGATGGAGTAGATGAAGAAGAAGGTTTTGGAGTTGTTGAAGTACTAGAAGAAGACTTTGGGGCTTGTGAAGTAGTTGAAGAGGATGGCTTTTGGGTTGTCGAAGTACTGGAAGGCTTCGAAGCTGGGGTGGGCTGTGGTTCTAATACTGTCTCTTGGTTTTCAATTGCAGGAACCTTCACAGCATCTGCGGGTGCAGGGTTATTCGGTTGTGAGTCTACGGATGGGGCTAAGGGTGATTCGGCTTCATTAATAGGCTGGTTTACTTCTGAATTTCCAGCAGGGACTTCATTGTTTGAAGGGTTTTCAGCCGTCGCTTGGGGTAATCCAGTGCCATTTACGGGCTGGGAGTTCGCTCCGGAGTTAGGTGTATCAGGGACTTGAATGTTTGATGAGGATTCTTCAAAATCCCCTGTGTTTGTCCCATTTTGTGCGAAAATTTGTGAGCTTCCAAGAAGCACTATAATTAGTACTGGATAAAGTCGAAATATCATTTTCTCTTAGAAAAATTAGGTTGAAAATTCTGTTTTAATTGTGAATATAAAGGGTGATGGTACTAAAATTGTTGCTGCTTTTGAGTTGAAAATGTTTTTTGTCTAAACGAATAAAACGTTGAAATCAAACAAAAGGTAAAACATAGAGAGGTGCTACCACTCGAATACAATTCTTATTTTTGTATAGAAATTAACCAGAATATTTTCCTTGTTTACGGCTAAGCGCAATATCATATCTTTTTATTGTGTTTACTCGGAAAGAGCTTATCAAAAATAAACAATGGGAACGGAATAGATACTAAAGATCACGGGACTTGACAGTGTACGTGTGGTGCAGTTGCCATCTAATTATACAGTCCCATCCCTATATGAGCATGAATCATAATTATGCAAACAATTTTTTAATGCAATGGAAGCATCTGTCTTCGAAAAATATGTTTTTCAATAATTACAACAAAAGCTGATACATAAGATGATAACATTAAAGTTAACTGACAAAAAGTCGATATCATAATCTAACTCACCTGCTATGTTTAGTACCATTAATAAATTCTACTCTTTCAACCCGGAGATCAAGCATGCCAATACTTACAAAAATATATCGCCATTTCATAAAAAAATGCACAAAGTAACTTTGCTAAAGATTTGAAAACCATTTTAATTTGTTTTTGTCTTTATGAAACTAGCGAAAAAATGATAATCTTATAAAGTAATTTTACGGAATTCGCTGAACCCAAAAATATAAGATAAGCCGTAAGGGTTTAAAAAATCAAATAAATATGCAAACACCCTGCAAAATATAATGCTTTTATTATCTATGTATATTTCTTTTTATAGACATTTATTGAAATAAATTAATTTTTTATATTCTTCTCATAATTATAATTCATATTAAAAAAATGTTAGAAGACAGGATAGGTTAGATGATTAAAAAAGTTAATAAATTGTGTAATATAATAGCAGCTTAGGATTAAATAATATTATTAGCCCATTGAAGATCATTCATTAAAAATGTAGTAACTATCTTGACTTCATTAGAATTTGTAAATGAGGAATTAATTAATGAAAAAATTTCCTTTTAAAAAACAAATTGTCACATTTTCAACACTATGTATCTTCAACAATACTGTAACCAATATTCATTGTATCGAGCCTTTTTCTAATAATACCAACTGAAACAACTAAAGCTGCGCCTATCAAACCTGCAAGAAACAATGAAATTAAGGTCCATTGTAAAATACTAAGAAACAAATTACGCTTATCATCCTTGTCTAGGTCGCATTGAATACTATCTATAAAATCAGTCGTATTTTGGAAAGCTTGAAATTGAAAATCTGAAAACGTGATAGTCAATTCTCCTATTTCAAGTACATTTTTAGTAGGACAAGAGAACGATTTATTTTTCGGGGTTTGAAACGCAATAAAATCCGAGACTGAGTATGAAACAAGGGTCATGTTTGATGACTCATCTCCATGATAAACAACAGTTATGGTATTCAATGCGTAGTCATCAGGTCCTATGATCAAGTCAGAATATTCGCTTTCCCATTGAGTAGCAAATCCAAAATATATAGAGTTAGTTACTAAAGTATCATTGTCTGGAATGTTTGTAGACCATTTTAATTTTAAGTCTTGATAGTCACCCCAGAGGGTTAAGCAACTTCCTTCTGAGATGGAGCCTTCAGGAACCTTTATGACAGTTTCAGGATGATTGTCTTGTAGTGAGTCAACTTTGAATTCAATGTTTCCTTTTAGTAAAACACATGGAAGTGAGGTTTCTTCATGAAAAACTCTCCATATTCCGTCTTGAGCTTTCTTTGTTTCTTCCTGTTTGGGTTAACATGAATTTAGCTTAAAAGTTTAAACACAAATAAGACAATTGATCTGACTAACCGTATGTAATTTTGTTAAGCAATCCTTTACCTGAGAAATTACTTGGGAGAAGAAATTAACCACAAAGATGGCTAAGAATGACTTGTTTTGTAACAATAGCACCATATTGTTAGATTTTACATGAACAACTTTGTATAAATTTCATTTCGTTTTTCAGTTTTTCAATCTTAATTATTTAAATAGATTCTTTAACTTGTTACTCTGGGATAATGAATTAGAGTTTTTAATAAGCTTTCAAAATAAAAATATTCAAAGTAAAGAGCTATACAAGTCAATGAATTACATGTGAGCGATAAATTTCCCTAAAAGTGTGGAAATGTATAGCAATAGGAAAGAACTTAGGTGATCGAATATATTTACATACTTTATCAAATAAACCATTGATAAAATTATCTGATAAGCTAACCAAAGTCATATTATTCGCATATGATAATAGAATAGAACGAAGGCAGATGAATTGACATTGGATATGACTTGCTTTGGCGATGACGCATGAAAATTGTTGGGTAATTCTATGAATTTCAAATTTTTAGACGTGCTTACAATAAATACATGCTGTGTAACGTTAGCACTAATTACCAATGTGTTTATAATCCTTGCTTTTAATTTAATGATAATGCTATTATGCATATTACTTAGGATTCAACAGAGATTAACTCTGGAACATGCATTTGGTGTCATGGAAGTTCATTTTAAAAACTGACAAGCTTTATTATTGATTAACTCTACGTTAGAGGTAATGGCAGATATACTAATTAGAAAAAGATACTGCTGTTTTTTTACAAAAATGGCAATGCATTCATCTTTGAATTATTTGCTATTGCTATTCAGCATATTGACTATTATGTCAAATATAGATATACCAAAAGTAAATGCAGATGGATTATTTTTCAATTCAAAGGCTTATGGCCATAAGAAAAAAGATGATGATTCTTTTAAAGACACAGGAGACCCTAATCCTTGGCTCGTTGAGAGCCCACAGAGCTCGAATCCAAAACCTGAGGTTAGAGATGCAGGGTCGGCTTATCAGGGTCAAAATAAAAATACAGATACAGTACAAAATAATAAAGTTCATTCAATGACCGATAACAATCAGAGATATCAAAGCCAAACGAACTCAGATAGTCAAGTGAAAGATGTATATTTGCAAAGTGTTAATACAAGACAGCAACATGGTTCATCTAATCGAAATCCAGGTTTGCAGTTAGTATGCACTCAAAAATTGTCTATTTTCAACTCATATCTTAAGAAATGAAATTTAACTATTATTGAAACAGCGCCGCAGTTCCAGAATTGGCCACCCCAACACCAAAATCAAAATCCTGGTGGTTCTGGAAGTGCTAATTTTCAGGCACAAGACCCTAGAGCAGCCCAGACTGCACAAGACCCTAGAGCAGCCCAGACTGCACAAGACCCTAGAGCTGCCCAGACTGTACAAGACCCGAGAGGTTATAATGGACAGAATAGAAACAATGATAATCGCCGTGAGTAGACATGCCATTCATGATAATATAATTCTTGTAACAATGAGATAAACATAATATGCATGAACAATAGAACAAAATGCACCTCCCTCAAATCAAAATCCAAGGGATTCTTACAGGGGAAATCATCCATCTTACTCAAGAAACTTTATTCCTCCAACAACAACTACGACTACGACTACTACAGCTCCTAAAAAAAGTATTTTTTTGTATTACAATGTCTACATCAAAAGCTTTTTGCTTTAAATATTTGTATGATATAAATAAAATGGCCAAATAGAAAAATACCATCATTTTTAGATGGAGATGGTATGTTTTTCAATTCTTGGCAGTATAATCAAGGAAAAAAGAAAACAGAACCAGATTGGAAAAAGAATGATGAGCCAAATCCATTTCTATTCGATAACCCAAATAAGCCCAGACAAGAACATCGAAACGTCCAGAAAACAATAACAGAAGCACCTGCTCCAAAAAAACGTAATACATTTTTTTTTTCATGTAAATTACCTTGTCAATGCTTAATACTACGGTGCACCAAATACAAACAGAAATTTTCATACAATCTTAATTTTAAACATTTTTAGCTGAGGAGGACAATAAGTTTTTCAATTCATGGCCATATAACCAAGGAAAAAAGAAAGCAGAACCAGATTGGAAAAAGAATGATGAGCCAAATCCATTTCTTTTCCAAAATCCTAATCAACCACAACAGCAAGAAGAGAGAAATCAAAATCCTAATCAACAACAGCAACAAGAACAAAGAAATCAGCCACAAGGTTAGTTATGAATGTTGTTAACCGTTTACGGGGTTAATGTAATAAGAAGCCTCTTAAAAAAGTATGGATGCAACCTGAGATGGGGGACTTTATTTCTTGAAATTTCTCGGTTTTTAATTCACGATGCAAACAAGATGGGTTATGTGATCTTAAAGCACATTTACAATAAAAAATTCCATATTGTAGTACCTAATAACACATATTCTAATATTTCTTACGGTAAAAAATGCAGATCCCTACCAAAGAGATCGTAATAACAGAAGACCACCTGAGGAAAAGCCAGAACCTCCTCAAGTTTGGAAAACAAAATGGCAATTTGAGGAAGAAGAAGAGTTAAAAGCAAAAGAAAAGGAAAAGGAAAGAAATAGCCCATCTAATTTTGATACGGACCAACAAGAGTACCAACCACCGTCCAGACTCAAAGATAGACCATTTAACAAACATGGAAGCAGCTACATAGAACAATCATATGTTCCAAAAAGAGAAGATCTGGAGCGATCTGGAGAACTCGAACAAGTTCCAAAGTCATTTTATGAAGGAAAGTTAGACAGAGTTGATGAAAACTTTAAGTTTATGGAGCCGGAGCCAGAAACAATGCCTTTAGTAGGAAACCGTCATTTTCGATCAGGTAAAAAAGAAAGCTACGAGTTTGAAGAAGATCCACCAACATCGATACAAAAGATGAAAAATTGGTTTATGAAGCCATCAGGATCAAAGGCAAATTCACCGAATATGAAAATAATTTCATTTTTAGCATATCTGGCTAGATTTTTATTTTGACATCTTGAGATCAACGTCATTGACAAAAAAGCAGTCTCACATGTACATTCATGGCAATAAAAGTGTGTATAGAAAGTAAAAAAGTCTTAACAAATTTTTAAGTTTCATTTATGAAAAACTACAGAATTTTTAATAGAATTTGGGCTTAAGTCCAAACGAATCCGCGTGTCATCTTTGACAAACCTAAAAGTAGAAAAAGTTATTATGGGTTATTTTTAAGCAATTATTCCGTTACGACTTTTTATTTTCCAAATAATTTTGTATATACCGTGCAACTCTTTCCTGTCTCTCTGTCGCTTCCGCTCTACTTCCTCTTGTAGACAATCTGTCTTCTAATTCCACGTATTGCTGAAAAATATGATTATGGTAGATCTTGGAGTGCGTTTTAAAAGGTAAATAAATTACATTTTAATTGTATCATTACCTCGGGAATTATGCTTCGAATAGTCTCATCAAAAAACTTGGAAATGGACAGAAATGAAGGTCTTTCATTTGGTTCAAGCTTCCAGCATAGGGACATCATATTATAACTGTAACGAAAGTAGCATTGAAATATTCATTAATTAATTAAAATTATATTTATATTCAAAAAGAATGGTTTAGGTAATTATATTAATTAAGTAAAATAAAAATATTGTAGGATGCGTACATTTGTATTGTGGCATATTGTGGTCTCAATGGTCGTTTTCCTTCAATCAATCCATCCATAAATTCTTCATTGTAACTCATACCAGGATATGGGGATTGTCCTAAGCAAATGTATTTCATAATATTTTATTTGACAGCTTTTAAGAAATTTAGTGACGAAAAATATCATTTATTATTTTCATTACCTAAGCTAAATATTTCCCAAAGTGTTATGCCATAAGCCCAAACGTCTGATTTTGATGAAAATTTCATATCCTGAAGACATTCCAATGCTAACCATTTCCAGGGTAAAGGACTCTGTGAATTCACACGAGGAAAATCAGTTACACTTTAATTTGTGGTTACTTTTGGCTTAATAATGTTTTAATTTTAGATAATGTTACCTGGTGTTTTTTGATGTAGTTTGCGTATTCAAAAAGTTGTCTAGAAAGACCAAAATCTCCAATTTTTGCTGTTAAGTTTTGAGACAGTAAAATATTACGTGCGGCCATATCTCCATGAATAACTTTTTTGTGGTACAGGAAATCCATTCCATTTGCTATTTGCAATCCCCATTTTAATAGATTTAATGTGCTCAGTACTTGACTTGGGGTACAATAGCTTACACGACTGTAATAAAAATTAATAGAATTAAAAAATCAATAAAAATAATACACCTAAGCATTTGTTCAATTATATTTTACTTTATATTAGGATGTAGTATTCCTTCATGAACATAATTATCAAATCCAAGCCTATGATCCCTCAGGTAATTCAACAAGGATCCATTTTCACAAAACTCAATAGCAATGAATATTTCCCCTGTATTTTAAACATTACGGGAATACTTTAAAACTTTTTACTTTTACTTTTATTTTCTTATGAATTTAGCTCTATTGAAAATTGACTACATACGGTTTTGAATACTTTTGGTATGAGCTCCTAGCAGATTTACAATATTTTCATGTTTTCCAATAAACCCCATAATCTTTAATTCAGACATGAGTGCTTTGAAATAAGAAATTTCATCCATAGGTTTAATAGTTTTAATTGCTACTCTAATACGTTCTCCGCTTCTTAATGTGAGAAGGCCTTTGAGCACCATTCCATAAGCTCCACTTCCAAGAACAGCATTTGCATCTATAAAAAACATTTTCATTTAATTTTAATTCAAGCATAAAAAATGTTCCTAAATAACATACCGACTTCAAGATGCTCCTTTAAGACCTCATAGTTTTTATTATAAGGAAGACATGCAGCATATGAGTTAACATCATAATCAGTACTGCTTCTCTGACTATTCAAAATTTCAGGCCTTCCATTCATAAACTCTTCAATTTCAGCTTTACTCAACAATCGCAATTTCTTAGCTTGTTGAATAATTTTCCAAAGGAGGAAAGCTATTACTCCGCCCACAATAAGGACTGCTAGAGGAACAACTATCCCCCAAATATACCATAATGACGTTTCATCCTCTGAAGAAGATGATCCTATGTCTGGTTTCTGCACGATAAACTGTTTATGAAAGAATTCCAGTCGGTTTTCAGCTTTGCATACATAAGCTCCATAAACTTTGTCTGGATTTTCTTCCGGAAGTATTATTCCAATCCATCCTAAAGATGAATTCCCAATTTGCTTAAAATCTGGTGAAAGACGTTCAGAGTTCTGGGTCCATGTTAGAATAGGGGGAGGTGTTCCTTTAGCTTCGCATCTAATTTCGAGACCGGGTTTGTATTCTACAGTGTTAGCTGTTAAGCCTCCTTCAAACGTAATTGGTATTGATTCTAGAACATTGACGTAGCTTTCTTGATTTACCCAAGCAGTGGACTTTCTTACAGGGGCTGAGCACTCAATCGCTTCAATGGAAGTGTCATTCATATTTACGTCTGCGGTGTAATTTCGATAGCCAAGTTCTTTAATAGTGTCAGATCTCGTATCTAGTGCAGGGGCTGAAATTGTTCAAAAATATTTTATAAGCAAAGAGACGCCAATTGACGAATATCATTTTTATTTCCTAATTCAACTTACTCAGAAGTTCATCTGGAACATTGCCTCTTCTTTTTACTTTAATTTGCATCCCGTCTGCGAAATAGTATAATGATGAAATACATTGAACGAGGATAATGTCACCTTTGTATACATCCCATTTTTTCGGGCATATGGATAAAAACTCGAATGCCCTCACGCTTGAAGGAGCAATGTCAACATCTAAAACATGATATAATTGTTCTTTATGAAAATTGGAATAAAGTTAAAAAATGCTGACATTAAAGCAATTTTAATATCATACAAAGATGAGGCAGATCATCGTTATCGCCATCGCAAATATTTGGCAATGAGTAAAAATAAGGCATCACAGCGGAAATCTTCTCAGGGGCCCCGTCAGGCTTACAAAGAACAACTCCAGGAGTTATGGTCCGATCGCCATTGCTAAGCAGAAAAGGGACATTTTCCTTTGTGTCTATGTTGTCCATTGCATGATTCTCTTGAGCGCATTTGGCGTTATTCTTGAGTTTGAATAATTAATTATGCAATTTATTATCAGCTTGGTTTGGTAGCATTTAAAAATTTAAAATAAGAACATACTTGATTATTATAAAAAATTCCACAACTGAATGGATCATAACAGTTTGTAGTTGAGATTCTATCTGCTACGTTAATTGTTAAGTTCTTATAGGATTTACTGGAGCATATAAATTCCTTAGTATCTTTACGATACTCAAGTTTTATTGAGCAATCTAAGTTGGTCCCTTCCTCGCTTATTGAATACTGTTTGACAAATACTCCTAAATCAACATTGTTTTTAAATAAATTATTATTCGGTTGTAACATTTGATCATGGGTTTTTAGTTCAAAGGTTAAGTTACCTTTTGGATAGTCATGATTGATTTTAATGCTAAAAGTCTGATTCCTTTGTATCGTACTCCTGTGGACATTAACTGTTGATTGATGACAAAATGTGTCCTGGACAGATCTACAAGTCAGATTAGTAGGTTTTGCTGTCGTTGGTGGCTTGTAGGATATCTCAGACGTGTATATTTCTTGAGTACGAGATCTCCGTGTGGAATTAACATT
>JAQGAA010000485.1:0-22185 GCA_034696425.1 Isotoma viridis
GCTAACGAGGGCCATATGCCACTGGAAGGATCACAAGTGTCTGGGCGAGGGGTTATGGATCATGCGGCTGCACTATTGCCATCCCCCCCATCAAGCGTCTCACAGAAATTAAGTGCGAAGGAAGAGCTGCAAATTAAAATTAAGCAGATTGCCCAGGAGCTTGCTGATGAACCAATACAGCATGTTCGATCACTTGATAGACAGTAGACGTCCCTGAATTCCCTTTTCGATGAAAAAATGCAAGTACTTAATTTACTTAACTTAATTTCATAATTTTTCTAATAAAATCATTAAGGCCTCCTTATAATATCTTAAGTTAATCCATTTACACCTGTAAACCCTCTCACTACAAGTATTCCAAAGCTTAAATAAATGTTTCCATAAAAGGAGAGAAGAGTACAACCGAGATTAATACAATTTATACTGATTTCAATTATTTTAAAAGGCACATACTACTTCTCTCAATATATACTCTGTACACAATGTGATAAAAGTGGGTTAAAAGGGATTGATATGGTGATAAATGTTGTGGTGATGAATAAAAGCAAGTTGTTAGAAGAGGATGAAAAAGATTGGAATGGCATAATAGCATAGCGATACTAACTAGTAGAATACATCAAAGTTGGTTAGTCCTCTTGTATACTTTCACATCATCATATGCATTCCATTCCATGTACTGCTTTCTTTCATACTGATTCTACAAGAGAGTAGTACATGGTGAGTAGTGTGTGCACATGAGCCAAGGGAGAAAGTGTGTTGTGAGCTTTCTCCTAACCCAAACCTCACTAGGACTAGAGAACCCGTATGAACTATAATACTAAAGATTGTGGGTGATGTGTGTATAACGGAACGATACGAAACCAAGTGGAGAGAGTCAAGTCCCTTGTGAGTGAAAAAGTATTTCTCTCTCCCAACATCATTTTCCTTGAGTCTCGTGTTCCCATCTCATCAGTCGGCACCTAACCATCCTTTGCTGTACATCATCCAAGCTACCAGGAACGGGCCCATACAACTAAATTCCAATCTGAAATTTCATCTCTCATCCGATATATAGACGTAAAAAGCAAATCATTTCACATTTCTATGTATCATTCACTTTCATTCAAAACTCACCTCACATACACAAGGTGCATATAAATTATTGCGGATATCAATTTAAAAAACCATTTTACAAACTGTTGCCCCAGTATATTAGAAAAAAATATATTTAAATACATAATATACTCTTGTATTGTATTCAAAGAGGCAAAGAATTGTGGTAACAATCGGGTAGGAAGTAGGAAATTTACTTGATTTTGATTGAAGAATCAGAAAATTTTTTTTTTTGATTTCCATAAACAACTTTTAGATTACAACTTGTATAAATGAATGCTTAGCGATTGTATGAGTTGTATCTTATAAGCTAGTCTTGGTAAGAAGAAGATTAGAGCTTTGAGTTAGATAGATTTTTCACCTTTCACATTTGACTTATTCAAGGAAGAAAGTGCTCTCGTCCTTTTTAAGAGAAAATGAAATTTGTTGACTTTCACTTAAACTAAACCATAAGGAAATCTGTTGTCAGTCTTAAAAATCTAAAGCGGAAGTGGATGTCGACACTTGCTTGAAATCTGAAAATTCACAAGGAAAAACGAGGTGAGAAAAAATGATTTTTTTAAATACATTGGGTTGATTTGAGGATTTGGTGGTGAGAAAGTAGTAATCAGGAATAAATCTCTGAGCAAATAAATATAGCATCTTGTGTACAACACGCTACTTGTTAAATGTCTTGTATTTGTGACTTGTTTTAGGTCACAGTACACACAATAGCTTTCCCTTGTTTTGCTCATCTTCTTACTCCATCCACGTGGTTGCTTTTCTTGGTAGAGTTGTTTGTGAGTGGTGGTGGTGGTATGTATGGGTAGTGGTATCCGTGGTATACCTTTTACTATTTTCTTGAAACTGGGTTTATATTCATTGAGCGTAAAATTCCATGCTTTCACCCACTAAACACACACAAGCTTTCACTTTCTAACTTTTCATATAAGTATTCCTTGTTTCATGTGACGCTTTTGGTTAGTATATAAATATTTCGGTTAATAGATAGAATATTGCACAGATTAGATTTAATGATTTACAATGTTGAATATTTTATGATTAAGTCCTTTTATTGAGATTTTGAACTCATTCAAATTAACCTATTGTCACTACTTTCTTTGAGATTCAGTATTTAGCATTTAGGAGGTTAGTTTTTATACGTAACAGTTTCATTTATGATCATAAGAGAAATGAAGTTGATAAACTGATGATGGAGTCGTTGTACCGTTGTACATATGATAGTTAATTTAAAAAGGATTGAAGACCAATATGAGCTTTACTTTTGGCACCTTATAATATTAAGCGTCAATAGATAGAAAGATGGACAGAAAGCACTTAAAGTATAGACATGCAGGTTTGTGATCTGAGTTTATATTTGAAGAATAAGAAAAAGAAGGAGATAGAAGGGAAGGAACTTCATTAAGATCTGTCATTGAAAGATATTGCGTGTGTGAGCTTTCATAAAAGAGTTTGCTGAAGACGGACTCTGCCTGGTCTGGAACATATATCAGTGTCAGTTAGAAAAGGAGAAAATGGAATTGGAGCACCACTGAGGGTTATCTCAGTTATTGGAAACAAATTGAAGTCGACACCAAACCTTCGTATTTTCTATGTTATTATTATTACGATTATATCTTATATATTATTATACTTTAGAATATAGGAAACTCGTAACTCAAAGGAAACTCAACTCGTGTCTATCTGTCCTTTTTATATTATGATGGTAGTAGTAGTAGTTGCTAACCTCATCCTGATCCTATTGCTACAATAATTCAGTAATAATATTACAATTATTTGATTTTCTCATTCATTCTTTCATCAAAAGCTTTCACATCCTTAATGCTATACATATGACTTTACATGACTCTACATACGGATCAAAAAAGCATTCTTTTGGTCAATTTTTTATTCAATTGAGTATATACACTTTTATGTAATAATATTATATGGTTGTCTAACTTCCTGTAAAAGTTCTATTATTTGCTCTTCGTTAGGTCAAGGTAGAGTTGAATGAAGCAGGGGCATTATTCATGGTTGGGTTGGTTAACTCGATAAATTGGCTGTGTATAAATATACGAATATATACCAAGTGTTTATGATGATTGTTTGCAATTTATGATAGAGCTAATACTAAACTGCCCACACTTTGGGCTGAATTTGCCAACTACTACTGCTGTCTAGTTATCTGAATTTGCCATCTACATTTGCCAACATAAAATAAACCGAAACTGTCAATATAATAATTTGTCGGTGTCTTCAACTTTTTTAGTTGGCAATTTAATCCACACTCTTTTCCTTTTATGATACTTTTTTATTAAAAGACGCAAATTGGGTGGATATAAATAAAATTGCTGAATGTATTCTTCAATATTTTAGAAGCCCTTGAGGAGAAAATCTTTCAGTTTACTTTCTTTAGGTATAAAAGCGTCTTACAGAGTACATCTTGAGTAGATGTTTAGAGAAATTGTAAATGTTGACGACGAGGATGATAATAGCCTTGGTAAAGGAGTACTAGATGTATATAGTAGTAGGACTTGTTAGTTGCTGTTGTCGACAGTGTAAGAGAGAAAGCTGTGAGGGGAAGCTTTGACTATGGTTGTTTCTCTATACATGCAGTAGTAATAATAATAAATTGAGAAGTGGACTGGTTCTTGCTAGTGCTACTTTCCGGTCAATTTCATTAAAGAAATGTTTGCTTTTCTTGATTGAAAGCAGGGAAGGCAAAACAATAGGAAGGAATGGATGATGATGATGATGACGATAGTAATAGTAGTTCTGTGTAGTAGTTGATGGTGTAGGTGGTTGACGACTGAGAACAGGAGAAAATATTAAAAGGAAAGAAACAGCATGTCTTTTGTAAGAGAAAGTCCTGAGTTAAGGAAAGTACATTGTATTATTTGATGTTGCCCAGCCATCATATTATGGCATCAACATCAACGGCAAGGAATAGCATGGCATGCATGTGTTGTGTTGCGTACCTCTTCTTTCAATCTATTGTATTAAATAGTAGAGAGGCTTTCTCTAGATGTTACTCTTGTGTGGAGTAACAGGAGAACACGGGATGCTTTTCTGTTAGCAATGGATTGTTTTTGTGTAGGCTGTGAGTACTAGTGTTAGTAGTAGTGGGTGCTTTTGTATAAAAGTGATGTGACTTTTACTTTGGGAACATTGAGGCGAAAGAAGGAAAGTAAAAGAGGGCTAGGGGTATGTTCAAGAAAAATATATATGTGGCAGAAGAGAGTTTCATTACGAGCATAGTGATTTAATGTGTCACAGAGAACAGCCAGTGCAACAGCTGTTTTATATACGAAAATGGCCAATTTCCTTTTCTATAGGGTTCTGACGTGATTTCTGATGTTCACAAACCCTTTTTGCTTCTGCTGCTACAAAGGCTGATGTTAGTGCAACTTGCTGCTATTACTATTGCCACTGCTATCAACTATTGCTAGATTGCTACTTTCACTACTACTTCCATTCACTGAGCTACTACTTTCTCCAATGATACTCTCTCATACCGGTTGGTCTCTGCTTCTCAGCAGTTGTACTACGTTAGTAGTAGTAGCAGTAATAGTGGCAGTTGAGTCCAAGCCCAACAAGGCAAGAAAAAGAGCAATATTACATAGATGCTATTTTTTTACATTTTCTCCTACTGACTCTATATATATGTATGGCTGAATTGACACATGGTCTGGGCAAAATGAAGCCTCTTTCTAATTTCGTCGACAGTAACGGACAGTGGTGGTTTTATCTTCGTTGCCCATGATCGTGACAGCCAAAATTGATACAAACATCTTTCAATATATATTACATTACACACATTTATACTTACATGACATGACATACAGGGGGAAAATCCTGGGTTTCTTTCTTCTATGTGTATTATATTATAAATGTGGGCGAGGGATGTAATTGCTGTTGCAATAGATAAATAAAAAGCATGAGCAAGTTTATTTCAAAAGTTTTAATTGAATATGTCGAGTTTAAACTCGTCATTATAATTTCAACCCATCTATACGACTATTTTAAGAATAATTTCTCAATTCGCTAAAATCACACCTTGTACTATATATCAAAACGCTTTTAAAGAATTTAGCTGTTAAAATTGTGAGTAAAAACGCTGCTGCCAAGTTTGCTTCTTAAAAATACTTTAGATTGGACACGTAAAGTGCTGAGCTTACAAATAGGATATTTTTAGAGGATGGAAAACCATGTAAACGATTCACACCTGAAGGAGGAACCAAGTAAAATGTAAAAGCTTTCATGCTTATTAAATAAATCCTAACTATTACACAGTACAATATGTAGTGTAAAGTAAGCAAAATTCCATGACCTACTACTGCTAGGCCCAGCATGTGATTTTCCAGGTGGTTTCACCCAATAATTGGCTGATTGATGTGTGTCGGAGTTTTTCCTTTTACAAACTTTCACTTACTACTTTCCCTCTATCATTTCCTTTATATCATTACCAGTTGCTAGGATTTTATTTTCCTATCCTAATTTTATTTTAATATTCTTGTTCCTTTATCTAATAAGAGTATTTTTCAAATTAATTTTTTATCACATTATTATTTTCCATCGACGGGTAATTTGCTACGTGTATTAAACGAATAAAAGTAAATTCATCAAATTTTTATGTATAAAATTAATTGGAAACTTCCATGCATAGAATAGGAACTCCTTTGGACTATGAGTTTGCATTACAAATAGGCTATTAAAGCTGTCTGCGCCATCATAATAGTAAATTAAGCTCAGAATAACAATTCATTGTTCAGAAATAATGAAAACTTTGTACTAATAAAGTGAATGGCTTTTAGTTGTCTGGCTCGGTTGGTTTTGATGGGGTGCTATATACAACAAGAAAAGGGGAAAGCATTTTCCTTATTCCTGTCCCTAATGGAATAACCAAAGTGAAGTTTCCATTTGCCATTATAATAATATTAATAATAGAAAGTGCAGTGTTTGAGATAGCTAAAAAGATCGTGCTACTCTAGCTAGATAGCGATATCCGATAGGTTAGGTAGGTGCTACTGTTATAAAATATTGTAAGTAAAAGTAAGGGGTAAATTGAGGAAGGCTGCATAACTGGAATATAACCAGCCGTATCGGGTAAAGGCATTTAAGGCTATGATTGATTAATGCAAACAAATAACATTGAGTGAGCTCGAGAGTAAGTGGATGTTAGACAAGTAATGGCAATAATAATATGAGAGACACTTTGAGGAGGAGGACGGGACGGAAGAAAGAGCCGGGTGCAATCGGATCGTGGCACTTTCCCGTCACCCGGCACATGCACACACATCATATTCACTACTACTTGTGCCATTCTACTATCCAACCAACTACATTTTACAATGTCTCATCATTATACTCTCATATTCATTCAGAATTCGGTGTTTTTGACTATATACTTTCTCGATGGATTGGTAGCGAAAGGAGCGGTGGTAGCCAGTTTAGTAGATCGACGGTAGAATTCTAGAAGAACGGTGTGTGTAATAATATGTACTACTAGGATATGATGATGATACACAGAAGAAAGAGAAGGATGGAAGAAGGGTCTGTTTTGGCGTGTCTCAAAATCAATTTGTGTTCATGCCTGATTGCCCTCAATAATTGAATGCCGTTGCCGACACCGTACTACTATTGACTATGTGCTAGGACCACCACCACCACCATGAGGACTAGAGTACTTGGTTATATTACTACTTGATGCTGATGCTCTGCTTCCTGCTCTTTATAGATGAAATATCGATAGCAAAATGCTCTCCCTAACGTCATCCAAAACTTCAATCTACTTTTCCCCTTATTGCCACTCTTCTTGTATGTACGAGTTAGTAGTACATAGGCTACAATGCAATTCAATGCATCAAATGCTTTTTTATATATTCTATATAATACAATCACAATCTAAAACCTTAACTTGTGTATAAACTTCTATCATCCAACACCAAGATATACACTTAAAGAATACACACTACATACCTATCTTCCTTCTCCTTTTATTACAAAAAAATCACAAAAGCTTAAGCTTTGATTTTCAAATCGAATCAGGGTTTCTTTCCTTTTTTGCTAGAAGGAATTGCTGATCCTTGATATTATTAGATCATCCAAGTTTTTGCATTATAGCCCCTATTCACTTTTTTAATTTGTTATGCAATCTCAGTAAGTGGATCCATACTATTATACGCATTACCTATACATTGTATTATAAAGTACGTATCATTTTTTTCATAAATTTATTCCTTACCTAGTTATCTTTAATGGAATCTTGGTAAATTATCCTTCCTTTAGGCTATATAAGTAAGTGCTTTATACTTGCTTCAAGCGTTACTCTCTTCTTCCTTATGATAATATATATTTTAATTAAAAATTAACACACTTTTTATCCAGAACTTCATTTGACTCTTTAAGCTTCCATTAATGAAAATGAAGGTAAACTTCATTATTGGGTGGATGATTTACACCAGCTCAGTTCATTTTTCATTACTTAATGCTTTTATTAAAGTAGTGTAGGCGTAGACTCAAGATACAGAGAAGGAAGCATTAAATTAGATTGCTTTATAAATTATTATGCTTTCTTACAAAGTTAATTGGGAAATTCGAATGAATAATATATTGAAGCTAAATAGTAAAATTGTACTCCTTCGGCTTTTTCCTCTGTTGACTATAATAAGTTAGTAATAGTGAGTAAATAAGATAAGTAAGTGAATAATGGACTGCATGCAGTTATGGAGTCTCTACATTCTCCTAAAAGTATTAAACTATGTGTTATAATATATTATGTTATGCTCTTGTACAAAATTCTATAATAAACATACTATACGTGAATAGAAAGGAGAATTATAGATAATAAAATCCAAAGAGTTTTCTTAAAAAGGAGATTCAAGTTTTAATTCTTGCGTGCGTTGAGGCTATCAATCGTACAGGAACTGAGTTTGTTGCTTCCGTTATTTTTCAAGAGAATGGACTTGTATTTGTACGGTCCATTTTGTAGGCAGTCAAAAATTCTACTCGTTGTTACTTCTTTAGCTCTTTAATTTACTATTATATAGAAGGGTTCCATTCTTATAACATTAGTTACTCCTCTTGATATTGCTTGTTGGAGACGAAGGCAGAGAGAGAGAGAGAGAGAGTTAATAGGAGGTCGTGAAAGTGAAAGTAACTAAATAATAATCTTACCAAAGTAGTAGAAAAGGTACCATATTTACTAGGAATAGGTTCTGTCTTCCAATAATATACGTGGGCCCAGTTCTATTGCACCCGACAGCCAAAGAGTTAGACTGAACGAGGATAAAACTGTTATTAAGTATATAGAGAGAGAGATAGAGAAAGCAGAAGTAGAAAGGTACTCACTCACTCAGATTATTTGTAGAAGTCGGTTAAAAGTAAAAAGTGATCAAAGTTGGATGGCTGAAACATGCTAGTTGTTTGGTGATGGTATGATGTTGGTAGTGGTGGTGGTGGTTAGAAGTGAAAGCAAGTTTTGAGTCCCTTAGAGAAAAAGGAAAGAGAGAAAGTAAACGCATATAAATCTAGAGAGGAAGAGGAACTAGCTAACTCGCTAATCTATGAGATGTTCGTCGCACATCTCAACCTTTGTGCAAGATTTATTTTCTTTAACTATCAGAGTTAGGAATGAGCCTACTTAAACTTATAAGTTGTTACACGTTCGTATACGAGGAATGTAATAAGTTAGCATTATTTTCTCTATCTATCTATTCACCTCGGTAGCGGATACCCCTAAGTTAATTTCACACTAAGTTGATCATGAGATTGGGGCTTTCCGTCCTAAATAAGTTTATTCCCTTTACTGTCAACTTCGTTTACATTTACAGACAACAGCTCCTTTGCACATTTTCACAGCAAATTATGTTCCAGATCTTGGGAATGAGTGTATATAGCTTTCTAGTACATGACGATTGCTATTTTCCTACAAGGGCTATTTCTTCTTTAAAGTAAAGGCTAACTAACTACGCAGTCACATGAACGCATTATTAACTCGTGACAACATGAATGGCCCTTTGAGACAGATTTTCTGGATATTATTTTGCCTTAACTTTCCCTGTCTTCCTGACCTGGTCTGACTGCTTGTTCAATGTACAAGTAATAAGTGAGATGGCTTTAAGTATCATTATTTTATC
The DNA here is from genome assembly GCA_034696425.1 of Isotoma viridis. Classification (NCBI taxonomy): domain Eukaryota; kingdom Metazoa; phylum Arthropoda; class Collembola; order Entomobryomorpha; family Isotomidae; genus Isotoma; species Isotoma viridis. The sequence continues at coordinate 9,213 of JAQGAA010000485.1, forward strand.
GTATTGCATTACACACCAGACGTACAAAGTACTATCTCAATACTGATAGATTGACTTTGTAAGCTACCACAACATACACTCTGCTTGATTGCTTTTACCTTCCTTGACTCTCTGCAAACGCTGTAGGCCACTACTGTTTCTCTCTTACTCTTTGTTACTTTGCTTTTGTGCCTTGTTAAGTTAAAGCAATCCAGAAATGTTTGGACAGCATAAATAAAACTTAGCAAGTCCTCCTACTTATTAACAAAGACCTAACTTGGCATGAGTAGATAGAACGATCCAATTTAACTCAGCGGAGGCCTAACTAATCATTTTGAGAGTCCAATCTCCGAATAAGACATATGCCTTCATGGAGTAATGGAAATAATGCCTCGTAACTTTGATGAGATGGAGTAGTTCAAGGAAGCTTAGTTAGAGTAATAAGTAATAGGTAAAGTATCATAATACTTATTGCTGAGGAAGAGGAAAAGTTTTGGAAGATGGCATATATTATATCCTCATCAAGTTGTCTGATAGATAAACAATTGAGTTGGCGTCATTTGTTTTAGATACGTGTGTATAGGTTTATATTGTGCGTATATACACATTGCATAATATCCTATAAAAAGAGAACTTTGTATCCATTAACACAGAGAAAGTGGAAGAGAGAGAAGGAGAGATATTAGACCTAATTTTTCCAGTCACGTTTCACATAAGCTTCTTGTAACTTTATCGGGAAATTAGAAAAGAGAAAAGACAAGGGAAACTGAGTAAAACTGATCAAAACGAGTTGCATTTCCGTTGATTACTCTGATAATTGAAGATTTATTGGAAAATCCTTCTTACACTTACACTCAAACCCACCACTACCATCTACAATGTAACTTAATGCTTTCTTTTAGTCGTCTTTTTTCTCATTTCTAATTAAAAATGTTGTTATTTTCTTTATCAGCGTGTACTTTTCAACTCAGATGATGTAAATTGTATCGTAATAATAGCATTAAACTTTCACGGGAGACAATACTTTTAAGTTTAAATATATTTTACATTATACTTTTTTGGTATGTAGAATAATTTAAAGAAACTAGTAAGAACTTCCATTAGAGATGTGGATGTAATGTAGAATTAGGTTGCAGATTTTCTTTAAATGCTAACTTGATTGCGATGCGAACCAACTTTCATATAAAAAAGTTTTCCTGTACGTCATACTTGTTATTTAATAACGATTTTCTAGAACTGTAAGTTTGTTTTATAACCTATTCCATATAATATTTCACATCCATCGATCCATTCCAAATCTTGTGATATAGTGAAAAAAATATTTTATTTTATGTAAGGACAAACGAAAACTATAACGTAATGGCTTACGTAGTAAAGCTCTATCAGAAAATGTTATTAGTCGTCACGATATTCGGATTTATAGATGGAACATACTACACAACACACAAGATATCTCAGTTCTCTTGTGGTAAACTGTATTTCCAAATTTCTTTATATTTCTTCAAAAAATAACATTATGACTTAGTTTACTCTCATATGCTCCTCTGTTGAGTCATAAATAAAGTAAAAAATTCATCTACAGTTTCCCAACCAAGAATAAACTTCATTAAAGAACATCAATCAAATAAAAGGAACCTATAAAGGTAACACAAAGCAAAGCGGGTGTGTGTACCAAAAAGCAAATTGTAATGACATGATGAATACAATAATAAAAAATGTTGCTGGTTTTGCAAATTTGAGAGATGTTGTTTATGATTTGAGTGAATGCCTGGAGAAAAAAATGTTGCTTTCCTTACAGGAGATGAATAGAAAAGTAATTGAGTATGACGATTGAATAACAATGCGTGTATTTATTATTATATTTGTTGTTTATTCAGGTTTACAAAAGGCTAGGAGGGGAAGACCCACCCACTCTACCTGAAAAAGGACTTAAATTAAGAGAAAGGAAACTGAAACTTGGTTACTTATTCTAAAAAGAAGTTGAGAAAGGGAAGAAGATAGAGGAACAATACGAGAATAATATCATACCTACTGCCACTACTTCACATACATACTATTCCTACTATTGTCTATCTACCGGGTTGACTTTCTTCTTCAGTTCGATTTTGTGGAAATGCACAACACAGAAGCCAAAGGAGAGAACGTGACGACGGGTAAGTATGATTGCTTGTTGTACTATTACTCACTTTTGATTCTCTCACAGTTTCATTGAATCAGACTGTTCACGCCAGCTTGATAATCTACTTGCCTAATCTAATAAACTCATGAGACCGTGAAATGGCATTTTACTGATTATCTTTATACTGCATCAAATGTCAACTCAATCTCATTAGCTATTATCCTCATTGAAAACAGACTCTTTCGTACGTTTCTCTCCTTTCCTAGTATACACTTAAATTCAGGGCTACTTTCTCCTTTTAGAATGACATTTTACTCTTATTAACAACTCTCTCTCATTTTTTACTTACATGAGTTGTACGCTTTCGTTTCAATTAGCACGTGAACTTTTACATCTTTTTCATATTATGGAATCTAACCTTAAAGATTGAGATTAAAAATCCTGTTGTGTATTTATGAATCTAGAGTAGTAGAGACTAGAGAGTATCATTCCCATGATGATGATGATGATGATTTACCTAACTTGTACTTGATGAACTTTCTACTTTAATTAATGTTCATTTTATTAGTAACAACGTAACAGGACATTTTCAAGGTTGTAAACATTTTGTTATTAAATAATTTATTAAAAAAGCAAGATGTCTCTAAAATGCTTCCTGGTTCTTACTACTATTTTAAAAGAAATCGTACTTGTTTTCATTAAATTTACTGATACTTTTACATATTACAAAGTATTATTCGTGTATTATTTCCTGTGTGTCAATTTTCTCATTGCCATCTTTTCAAATAGCTTATTATTTTCTTCCTCGTAATTTTTCCTTTGTAAGTTTCGTTTAATTATAATACTTTCCTTTTCACTTCTTCCACTATCCATGTCGCAAGCAATGACGACAGGTTGTAGGTAGTTATAGTCAGTTATATAGAATAGGAAAAGGAGATTTTTTACATTACAGATTACAGTAGAAATGGAATGATCTATTTTGTTTAGAGGTAAGAACATCTTATTGATGGTTTCATACACAGAGATCAAGAGTTTTTAATGACGAAGGTTATAAAGGCATTTTAGTTACTCTTCATATTATTTCATGTTGTTGTATTATTATCGTCGAGTCGATTACCCCACACGGATGTCCGTCTCGTCTCACGTGTTGGTATTGTTAATTCGCTTATCTAATCCTTAACCTCTTTATTTACCCATTTTTATCCCAAAAGCTCAACATATTCATCAATTTCTTAAAAAAGTGATACTAATAAATTCGTTTAAACAGGAATTGCAATTTTTGTTACACAAAACAAAAAATCCCTTTCATAAAACTCAAAATTCCTACAACTTTTTAAAAATTCTGCTCAACCTGATAACAATTATAAAAACTGAAAGCAAAAAACACAATATCAACATTTATTTATAACATTGGGTAAAAAATTTGAAATGCCAACTTATAAAATTTGAAAAAAATATAATGTTAAATTTGTAGTTGATTGAAGTTTCATAAGTAAACTTAAGTGAAAGAGGTGTGAGATATCTAGTAGGTATAGTAGTTGGTAGTCTACTGATTGCAACAATTATTAGCACTACGTAGAACGCACAAGTACACAAGCTATAGGTTTAAGTCTGGCTTGGTTGTGCAATTTTTGGAGCAGGGCTGCTTGTTGCAGGTAAACGAGCGGCCCACCTAAATTCTTAAAAGATAAAATTCAACACCTCTCAGGACTGGAAACAAAATAGTGTCAGTACGGCTACTTTTAGTTACATTTATGGTGATACCATGACATTGATTGGGAGAGCATCTATTTAAACAAATACGTCTTCTGATATGGTTCACTATGTAGTTAAAAAAGTTCAAGAGAATTAAACTGGGGGTATTTGTTCAGACATCATTAGACGTAACTAAAAATTGACAAAGTAATCATGAAACTATTGATTGTCTATTATTGGAATTGGTACATGATGCGTAATAATTTTTACAATACTATTGAAGTAGGCATGCCGAACTAAATAAAAAAGAGGGTAGGGACAGAGAGTGTGGCTAAAAGGAGTAAAAAAGCATGACGAGGGAGTAGTGGGAGTATTATAGGGATGGTAGATAATTGAGTATATATTTAAGTGATCCTTAGCACATTGAGTCATCAATAGAATAAAGAATGAATTGGCATACAAGAAAGAAGAAAGCGATACTCCCGAGTATTATTATTATTAGTTAGTGTACAGGAGAGTAAAGGGCACTTACTGTGTAGCTAGTTTTATTGTTGTGAGTGAAAGTGGTAGTAGTAGTAGTTGGTGGTAATCTAGGCAAAGAAGTTCGGTTCTTTTCTACTTGTAAAGCACTCACTCATCATACATAAGTATACGAGAAGAGAGACAGTTTAGATTTGTGAGTGAAAGAAGAAAAAGAAGAGCATCTACTTCTATTATGTACTTGTACGAGAACCACCACCACCATCCCTGACTGCGACCAAGACTCATACTGAAAACCAAACCAACTTTGATGGTGGAGAAAGGAAGAAGAAGAGAGAAAGTTAAGAAGGGAATGGAGAGCAAAGTGCATTTTCAGATTCTATGTTTACCAATCTACCGAATCGGTCTTCTTCTTGGAAATAATAGCAAATTCATGTTGCAGTCTATTAAGCAAAGGGATTTATTTTCATTCTATACCGACCATTTTCACTCACCAGCCCAATCCATACCTCTTATACTATCAACCACCACCACCACCACTACTTTATATAGAGCATATACCATCATCCCTACTATCCCATCTCTTTAGTCTCTTGTACTTGTAGTCAATAGAGTAGTGTACCTTTCTCCGCACTTAAACGCTCCTCTCTCTTTCTCCTGCTTTTACTTTACTTTACCTTCTGTCAAGACTAAGGACGAACTACTTAGACTTCCTACTAATACTTTTACAGGAATCCCATAACGCTGCACTTTTTTAGTCATCCGCAGCTTGTAGTTGCAATAGCTGTAGTAGAGAGCATCAACAATCTTGTACCTTTTGGTATTACCACGGACTGGTTTGGCTTTAATATTATTATTATAGTATAATATATATGCCTAGTAAAGAGTGAGAGAATAGTTGTAACTTCTCTCTGACCACTACTATTTTACCTACTTAAGAGCTAAACTAAACCATAAGCTAGTCTCAATAATAATATGGTGCTTCGGAAGAAAAGTAAAGAAATGATGATGATGATGATGTTGCACTAGAAATGGAATAGATGTGTGTGTGTGTGTGTTGTGTAGCTTACTGCTATTTATTCTATGTTACTTTGATTCTTTCTTCAAGTTCTTAAAATCGCCTTTCTCTCTTTGGTACTAGTGAACTGATGCTGTCCGTCTGTCCTCGCTTTCTTTTTATTCTGATACAAATACGTACACATAGAGGAACGAACTGACTACATAAATAACCTTTTACTTTACTTTCCCTCTGTCCTTAGTCTCACTTTCTTTAGGATTCATTCACACGAGTTTAGTGATACTCCTATATTTAGACAGTCAGAATAGAGTCAAAGTCAGTCAAGTTGGGTGTGTGTATTTTACCATTTCTTAGGTATTTGGTGTGTTGTATAATGTGTCAGGGTAAGAGAGGGAAGGATAAGTAAGAAAGGACGAGAGAGAGAGAAGAAGAGCACTTCAGAATAAATCAAGATATATGTCCTATGCCTAACAACAGGAGAAAGCCATCGGCTATTCCATTTTCCCATTATCAAAATCACTAATGAAAACATCGAAATCAACTCACGGTTGTTTGTCAAGATTCAATCTAACTTTTTATGTAGATTTCAATTCCATTTCCAAACTCCTTGCTATCCTTAGTTCGATACATTTGTAGTTATTTTTTTGACCAGCTCAGAGTCTAGCTTAAAAGCTAGGGAAAGCTTCTTTGAATATATTTATTGCGTTCAATTTACAGAGCTTGGGTTTACAAATGTGTCAAACGCATTACTTATCTTGAGTATCTTGTGGGTTTTTTGATAAAAGGATCCCAACTGGTATCTGTCCCAATAATAATAATAGCAGTATCTATATAGATGTTTGGGTTAGTTTAGATTTATTTTTGGTGTTAGGTCTGCGTTACTGTGAATGCTGTGCGTTATAGTGGGTTCCAGGTTTGGATGAAATCTGCTCAAGTTGTAATGTAAATCCTACTGGGAAATGTTTTTTATTCATTGGACAGTGTTGGCTAAAATAATCTTATATCATCCATCTATATCTTCGGTGGCATAGTAGTAAATCCTTGCTTCACACTCATCTTTAGGGACAATGTGAGTGTGTGTGTCTTCTAAACCGGCACATGAGTTTAGCCACTTCCAGGCAATGCCATTACAATGTGGTTTCTGGTCTGGGGGTGTAAACTATGGGAATGGTTTCACTTACATGTAGGTGTAATGTATATTGTGTAATAATGTATGTACTGTGTAATACGAAAGGTACAAGGGAAGTTTGTTGATATCTTTTTGTATCTGTTTCAAGGGATAAATGATATAGAAATCCTAATTCTACAAGAGATATTAGCATTTTGGGAATAGTGTGAAAAGTTGATGGGCTTTACGTTTAGCTTACCCACTGACACTTTTCTTCGGCTCTTTGGTCAGCATTTATAAGGCAAATAAATGGTTACAGATCAAGGTAGATAGGGTTTGAATCCCTCCTCAGGCCAACAGAGATTCGGAAACTTGTTACCTTTTGTACAGAAATATCTCCAGGGAGGGAAAGCTAAAGCCATTTACAATGGGGCCGTCTGCAAAATATTTATTTCATTCGTATTATGTATCCCATCTCAATAAATCGAGATCAAGCCATGCAACTATACTGAATAATGTTACCTTCGTATGTATATATATGGATTTACACATGGACCATGAATCTTCAGTTGGGTGTTTATAACGTATCTAACTATACATTTTGAGATAATGGTATTAATATATCTAACTAAACCACTAAACAGACAGAAACTTTCACCTAAACCAATACCAATGATCAGTGTGGAGAGAGCTCAATACAGGCTAGTCCTCCCAAGAATGCATTGTATACATTTTCATCTATATATACTGGACACTTGAATTATTTGGATTTATCGTTAGAATAAAAGTGTTTTGTAGTACTCACAGACAGTTGTAGATTACAGAAAGCTCTATAGACGATGCATGTATCGTGAATATTTTTGTTTATCCTACTCAAAGAGTAGGTAATAGTAGTAGTAAAAGTACAAAGTAGAAGTAGAGAGTCTTTTTTTGGAAAATATTGGATGGGATTGTTGTGTGACAGGAAGAAGCTATGGATGGATGATGTTAAGAAGACAAAGTAAGTAAAGTAATAGTTTGTAGTTAGTTGATGATGATAGTAGTAGTAGTGTTCTAGTTGTGGTATCATTACTTAGTTAGTTGGGAAGAGTTTTAGTTTTAGTAAGTGATGAGCCAAATAGAATGAATAGATGTTGATTACCTGAAACGAAATAACAATGTCATCAAGTTTAATCCAGTTTCCATGTTAGAGTCGCCTCTTTGCAAAAGAAAAATTAGTGGTTGCTGGTTAAAGACAGAAGAGCTTTCCTCCGTCACTCGAGTGAAAGTTTAGTTTGAACACATCGAGAAGTACATGAATTTTGCATTATGAAATATCACTGGCAATGACTCTCCCTCTTTTTGCTTTACCCCTCTTATAAAATGTTATAATACATAATAATAAATCCCTAGTCTATTACCTCTTCTACTCACTTCTATATTTTATATTCGGACTAGACTTAAACTTTACTTAATACTTTATTGTAAAGTATCTACTAGTACTTACTACTTTTATACATTAGGATGTTAGGCTGGGAGCTCCATTTCTCCTCAAAACATTAGCGTCAATTATCTGATGTAAAGTGGAAGATAGACTCAAAGCTAGTAAGGGAAGACAGTGAGAGAGTTTATAGCTAAATAGTTAGCTGTGCAGTAGAAGTATCAGTGGTGGTAGTCTAAGTTTGGTAAGTAGTCTTCTATACGGTGGTGGTGGAAAGGCTCATTTTAGTAGTTTAACTTTCTGAAATCCATTAGCTCATTCCTGAATACTTCCATTCATTAATTTTGAAATTATTATGACATTCGATTCCTTTGATATTTCATCCTTTGGGCATTTTCATTGAAAAACGGTTTCTCCTCTGTCTCATGCCTTCATTATTCAATCTCTTTTCTCCTTTAAACACTCACGGCCAAATTCCCTGATTAATTTCAAAATGGGATCCATTAAGCGTAAATTCATAATGCTTTCTCTGGTTATTGTATATGTTTAGGTATATATTATGATCTACCTATGTTTTCATTTTCTTGGTATTTATTCAGGAAATGAAGTAGCCCAAGTTACTTGCTATCAGATTCTTGTTATTCTTAGAGCTAACTATATTCATGAACTTTTTAACTTGAAACTTATTAGATTCCTACATTTCATTTCTTGCGGCAATCCTGGTCTGAAATTCTTGTTAAATTTTATACACAAATAGTATCCAGAATGGAAAATTAATTGATTTTCTTGTTAACGAAATGGATTTAACGACTTTGAATACAATAAGACTCATAGTCAGACTAGACCTAGAAAGTAAAATGTTAATCTTTACTTTTTAATTGCCCTTAGGTAGTATAAAAGTATGAATTGAGAAGTAATGGAGTTTAGAGTAAAAACTTTGTGTAAAGAAGCACACAGCAGAGAAAATATTCTGAGAAATGATCTCAGTAATTAAAAATTTTGGATTCCAGACTCACAAAGGGTATAAAAGAAGTATGTATACTTACTGGCTCGTTGGGGTTTTATTAATTAGTGATTCTTATAAGAAATGAAAATATAGTGTTGACTATGCTAAATAAAACTTAAAACTTGGAAGAGTAAGGTATTTCCTTTGCCTTTAAATAAGAAGTTGTTGCTTGATGGTACTAATGACGGTATCACGGTTCCTCAAGTTTATAAGTCTGTAGATAAAATTTTAATATTATGAATTTGTAAGACGTAAAAGAAGAAAAGAAGTAGATGGAATGAGCTTGAAAATTAAGGTTTAAAATTACATAGAGAGTGAGGGAGAGAGAGAGAGGACAGAAGGAATTAGACTTGGGGTTATGAGTCTTAATCAGGCATATTATAAGATTCATTTAGAGTCAGACCATTTAGGATGTCAGTGTTTGCATTTGAAATTGGATGGATATTCATTGAAAATCAGTAAAAGAGCCTTTCTTGGGCGTTCTTCATTCTTTAAGAGAAAGGCAAAGAAAGAGAGGGCCAAGTCTTCTACTATATTTGGTTGCTTTTGCTTGTGAGGGAAATCTAATTAGATTTAAAGTTCGTTAAAACTTTGTTAAATTATTTTGCAAGAAAGTTTTCATTATGAAAAGAACTTGATGAGTTTTTCCCATCAAGAAAATATAGTTATATAATTTTCACAATAGAATGGATGATGATGATAGACCAAGTACAAGTAGACTGGACCACTACTACTACCACTATCCCATCAGCACTAATACTTTTCTACTTACTACTACCACATGGACTAGTTACCATTACCAAGCTCTTTTCTTGTTTGCTTTCTCCACCATTCCTTTTCATTTCATACATACTTTCATTCAGTCTCTTATGTACTACTGATGATGGAATGGAACGACATAAAAAATAAAATAGAACTGCTCCCGGCTCCTCTTTCCTGCTTCTTTAGCTGTTGATGGCTCATGCTACTACTTTCTGGTCGGTTATGTCATAGGAACTAGCTCAAAAGTTGGACCATGATGACGAAAGTGAAAGTATCTTCAGAAACCACTAGTAAACAACTACCACTACCACCAAATATCATATAGGCAGGCACCTCTACTCTTTAATATGAGTAGCAAAAGAAGCAGAAAAGAGGGATGTTTGTAGTTTGTACAACAAAAGCAAGTTTTTCATCCAACTACTCACTTTTACTAAAACTATCTTAAATTGACTTTGCCTGAACATAGTGAACATTGAATTGTCGTTATTATTGGGTAGTGTAGCTCAAGTAAAATAGGTAGAAGTAAAACTAAATTCTATTCTGACCGTTAACAACCACTTTATTTCGTATTATTGACTGGCTAAACAAACTCCTAATTATCATGCATAGTACACACACTATACTAGTGTAAAGGCATGCTACTTCCTCGTATCAGTTTCTTCCCTGAGACTAATTCTCTCTCAGTCTCTTTTCCCTGTTTCCTCGTAGTAATTGAATTCAGTAGAATTTAAAGCATTAGAGGAAAGTAAAATTTTGGGCATGGAGACAAAACAAACGTGAATCCAGAAAATATTCACTCTTGAGTCTAGACTTTGTAAAACTAAGAGTTTAAAGGTATAACTAACTACTTCTACTACAGACGAGGACTCCACAGATAGATAATAATAGGTAAAGGCTGAGTAAGCAAGTAATAATAAGTAGAAAGGAGGTCTGAGCAAGTGGACCAACTTGTTGTTGACCGTGAATGCCATTACCCTCAATCAACGAACTCATGAAAAATTTATCTTTTAATTACCAAACTTGCCTCTCTCCCTTTCTCCGACTTTCTCTCTCCCAAGTCTTTCTCCCTTGTTCAAATCCTGTCCCATACACCTGCTTTGTTCACTCAGTAAACTCTACTCAATTTATTATAACTAACTAACTATAAACTATCCCTATAATACTTATATCCATCTACTCTATATAACCTGAATGTACTTTCTCCATGGATGTAATGTGTGTGTACCATTGATACTACACCAGTTCTACTGTGTAACCATTAGTTAGTTTGTATTTAAGGACATTCATAAGGTAGTTAGTTAGTTTATATATATACACTCTCCTGTAAGGGTACAACTGGGTTCACTGCTCTTATATGAAATACTACGTCCATGTGTATATGCACACATAGATCTTGTAGCATTTGCTAAGGAACATCAGCTACATAAATCTGTATGAGTTTATATAAGAGTAGTCGTCGCATGCTCACAGGAGCTTACGTGCTCCACTTAATTTTCATCTCGGGAGACCGACACAATCAACCGTTTTCAATTAATCTATCTCCTCCCAAATTTATCCCGTCTAAATATTGCATGCCTCAAATTACTTCTCCCTGCTTCTTCCACACTCTCATTTCGTCTTACAGATTTCATTGCATTAAATCCTCTTGTTTTAACTCAAAACTTGACTTCTACTCCAAATAATAATATTCTCTCTTCCTTTATTTATGCTCTAATTAATTACTAGGGGAAAGAAGGGAAGTATACTGTGGAGTAAATCCAATCTGAAAGTGTCTAGTACTTTCTTGTATGCTTAAAGTAAAGGCGAGTTGAAACGTTGAGAGTTTATTGACCAAGTAAAACACTACTGGTTCGTTTAACACGTTCTTACTAACTAACACAAGCAAAGCTATTCTCTTATACTTAAAAAATTAAAGCTAACCGTGTTTGCATTTTGCAATCTCTTTAGCTTACACCTAAATTACATCAGGGGATCTTTTGGTCTTTCATTCTCTTGTAGAATTGTATGGATGTTTTGAACTCGAAGAGTTTTTTGTAATCAGTTTACGATGCACTTTGCATTTGTAATTAAATTATTTGAAGTAGTAGAAGTATATGGTAGGAATGCAAGTCAATTTTTAAGGGTATTGATTTTGGTTGAGATGTTTAAGATGTTTTGTTTGCAGAATGTCTAGTGTAAAATTGGGTTGGTTGAAAAAATGCTTTTATTTAACATTAGGTAATCTTTAAGGGTGTAGGTATGTGGGTTTGCTTTTAATTTGTAAGAGATTTTGACGTAATCTTAAACCATCAGCTATTAAGTCAGTGGGTAAATTTATGACGTTTTCTTATGTAATATTAATTTTTTTCTGACGTCTTTTCTATCAGTATATTTCTTAAGACGTTTATTTTAATGATAATGATTTAGGTCATGGAGTAGCATTATAGCCAATGAGAAATTTAGACTTTTTGGTTTATTACATGTTTTCTAAGAGGAAATGTCAAAGTGTCAACGTGACTGGGAATGTGAGATTGACATATATTATTACATAGGGGCTCTTGCTTCATTATCTCTTTTTATGTGTATAATTCGAAGGAATCATTATCATCAAAATGTCATTCATATACAATTATTTTTAGGTGTTTATTACACACCAGAAACGCAGTAGGGAGGATAATGAGCTAAAGCTAGAATCTCGACTTTCAGCCAGATGATGACCTGACGAAATCCTGTCTCAGATTATATCGGTGAAGGTTTTTGTGTGGGGGGGATATTAAGATAAACTACTTTGAACATTACAATTTAATAAAAAACATAATTACAGACTTGCAAGAACATGTGTGACTATTTGACTTGAAAAGGCTGAATTGATAAAATTTACATAACAGTTTAATTTACTTGATGTATATTCTCCCCTTTCATCATCATTAGATTTTCGTCTCTTATTTCATCAACTATTTTTCACCAATTGCCTTGACCACAATTGTCCTATGGCTGAGGTTTAGCTGTTTTAACTCTGAGGATGTGAATGTGGGAAGGTTATAAATTACAGAGGTAAAAGGATCCCTCTTTGGTCCGACTCTTCTGTAAAGTATCTTTTGTAAACACAAAAGTCAAAAAGAGAACTGAGAGAGTAATCCGAACACGTAGTCATAAGGAAGAAAGATGATAGCAATGGTGATAGTTATTATGAGAGTGTCAGTGATGGTAGAGTTAACAACAGGGGAGAATTGGGAGTGTATAAAGGTTTATTTTGTGAAAGCTAAGACATTAAAGAGATTCTGTGTATTTATTTTAATGAGAAAATGGACACGTTGTTTCTAGTTTATAATAGAAGGCAGATGTTGTTTGTTTATTTATATATATATTTGAGGTGAAAATAACAACAGTGTAGATTGATAGAGAGG
>JAQGAA010000486.1:0-22180 GCA_034696425.1 Isotoma viridis
TCCCTATAAATTGATAAAACAAATTACCAATGCTTTTAAATAAGAGTATAATTATGTGTGTGTAGTAGAAACAAATACAAACACTAACCAATGGATGCAGTAACTCATTCATTATATGACCCTCCCTGTCAGGGTGCAAGAAAACTCCTGTACCACAATACCTATGAGCATATTCAGGACCACAGCAGCTATCAGGGATTCCATGTTCCTTAAGACTATATGTGGTATTCCTCCAATCTTCAAAGGACCTTATTCCGCAACACTGACCCTTTAATACAATAAATTGAATTTATTGTTTAAAATCATGTTGGATTAAACGTTAAAATTTGCAAATTTTCGTTTACCTACCCGACTTTGCAAATGTTCCCAATAAACCGTAGGTGAAACTGGAATAATCCCTATGCTTTTATTAACACGTGTATCTCCATAATTGTTCATAGAAGAATTAACCTCATTGTAAAATGCGAGAATTGAGTCGCTACGAAGTAGAAATAGAAATCCTCTAACGATGTCGAAAATGAAGTATGAGACGATGAGAATAAAGTACTGGAAAATGTACACCATTTTTAAGCTTGTTAGTTTGAAATTGACATAAATGCAATAGAAGTTATTATGAAATTACGCTTACGATGATAGTTACAACCAACTTTCCGGATACCGTTGCAAAACAGCCCCATAAAGAGACAAAGGCTAGTAGAAGTCCATATATGATGAAAGCCGTAGCTGGAGTAGTAACTGCAATATCTAGTAAATCCCCATCAAGACGAATTGTGTTATTGCTATATCCAATGATAAATCCACATATAATTGCCATAATACTGATGATCTAAAAAACAAATCAACAACTGCAGTTTTTATTCAATGTTTCAATTGAATAATATGAAGTAAAAAAGTAGTTTTATCAATACCCATAAGCAAGCATTAGCAGCATAAGCTACTACTTGAAGGGCTATGCCAATTTTACGATACGGGACAGGGGCTGCCATTTTAAAATTAAAATGCTGTTTTTACAAATTTGCTTATATACAAAACCCGAAAGCAAATGCCACATTAGACAAAAACCTTTTGAAAGCTTGATAAAAGAACTCTCGCCATTTGGCTGCATTGTAAAGTTGACATGGAAATGTCTAAGGTCAAAAGAGTTAGTACGATATATGGCGATTCATCTTCATTATGAAAAAATGCCTTTCATTTGCCAAGCTAAGAAAGAACATGCCAAATCTTGTGATTTCTGACGACATTTCATTTCCTAATACAAATTTTATTTAAAAACCTTCAGACATACTCATCATGAGCTCTGACAAGACTGTGGAAGATGTATACTCTGACAGCAACTTTCTCTTCGAAATGGAACGCAGCTTGGACGTTTCCGACCGTTCCATTACAGATTTCGAATGGGAGCTTAAAAATCGGAAATGGGATGAACAAAGGACCATAAACTGTTCTGAAATGCTTCACAACACAGTCTGGACTATGCTCCTTACAAGACATCATGGAGCTGATGGAGCCAGTCATGAACCACAACAAGGTTTAAAACATGAAGCGAAGCCCATTGACAGTAACGATACTGTAAATAGCCTCATAAATAGTGATGCAACTAGACACAGTGCCACTTCCCAAGTAGGCCATGCTACCAGTAGGAAGAAAAAAAGTACAATGGTGCATGAAATCCAATCAACTTCTCTTAGTAACAATGCGTCAAAAATTTCCTGGAAAGTACCTAAGCTGTCAAGGTTGGAGCTATTCAAGTATCTTGAGGAATGGGATAAGGTACACATTCGATATAACTCGTGCCAATAAAACCATAATGGATGGCATATACCTAATTTTTTATCTCTAATTATTCTTAGTCATCTTACGGAAAACGTGACATGATGATCATGAAATTTGTAAAAACGTACCGAACGAAGGAAAAAGTTTATGATACCGATGTTGTTTTCACTAATGGTGGAAGCCTTATTTTCTGCAGATATCTTGTTGGCTTAGAGGTTTCTTTTTCTATTGAGAATCTGTTTAAAAAATGAATTAAAATGATAAAAAATTAAAGGGCTTGTGATAGTAATTTGCCGAAATCTGCTTTTTACAGGTATGCTTTCTGAAGCATCGAAAAGTCTGGCATTACTTCGATGCTTTGGCAATTTTTGTAAAGTCTCTTCAAGGGTAACTTTTATTATCTGAATCATATGTTAAAAAAATACGGGATCATCAGGTCATACGGAACAATAATTATGTTATTTTTAAATCAGGGACAGATACTCAGAAGAGTTTATGCGACTTGGGGGAATGAACTTCATAATTCAGGTTGTAAGGGTAGAAGCGTCAAGTCGGTTGGACAAACTTCATGCATGTACCTTCCTAATTTATCTTATGGAAGGACGTCTTGGCCATGCTATCAAGCGGTTTGTTTGTGACTCCCCACACTGTAAGAGTCGATAAAAATTTTCAAAAATAATTTCAATTTTTTTAATTATCAAAGGGGTTAGGAAATGTACAATTTTGGGGTAGTTTTAGAATCCCTTGTGGATTCCCTGACGATGTGCAAGGACAAAAAACTAATTTCAAGCTGTGGGCAGATTTTCCAAAATCTTTGTGTAGAAATACCTCCAAAGAATATCGTTCCTCTGTGCAATTTTGTAATGCATGCAATACCATGCGACTTCAACCCTGATCTTCAGTCAATGGCTTTTAAAGTACTTCAAGGACTTGTGGTATGAATTCAGCTCTTTATTTTTTTAATTAACCCGTCTGAACTGAATTCTAAAATTATATTTAAAAATTATGTTTAGCGACTCAAACCACCTCTGTCTACCAAGTGTATCAAACCGATTATGGATAACTTGAAGACCGAGGACAGTGGGCTTTTGGTGGAGCGTTAGTTACTTTGCTTTTTCTTAAAAGATTACCAAAAATCTAAAATATTTATAAATGCAGTCATTATAATAACAATTTTCTAGTGAGCAATTTGAGTCTTGTCATTCTTCAAACAAAATACCGAGACGAACTCATTAAATCCTTAATGGTCGCTGCAGAAGGAATACACCTGCGAGAAGTTTTTATAAGTAATTTTAAACCCCGTACTCAGAACAAAGGTCAAAAGGAACAGGACATAAAAAATGAATTAAAGAAGGCACGCGAGAAGCGTACGAGAGATCGGGCTAAGCAAATTAAGTTTGATCATTATATGCATCAAGCTGGAGCTCTTTTTGTCCTCAAGTTAGTCATGCTATTGTTATAATGTTTATAATATATAAACCAGATATTTCAGAATTTTATCATTTTATTTATTTTATTTTTTATTTTACATAATTTCATCTGTAATTTTCAGTAAAGTGATGACAAGTAAGGCTGAAGAGTTTGTCAGTGATTTTGTTAGCAAAGGCATACTAGGTTTGTCTTTAAAGACTCTAGGTGCGTGTCCTCACTGGGAAGTACAAGGACAAGGAGTAACAATGATTCAATTTCTTTATCACACTTCTGTTGAATGCGCTGTAGCATATTACCTTATGCTTCCCCCAAAAATGCTATCCCTGATCTTGGTAAAATCATCAAACAATAATATTGTATCTGGCATATTTGTGGTAAAAACTATAAACAAGGCTATAAAGCTAATATATTATAACTACAGAATAAACCTGAAGAATGTCTTCGATACTTTACGTCTCCAATTTGTGTATTTCTTCGAAAAATTGGCCGTTTTGCACTTAGAATGTGGCCTCGTTTCTTAGAAAAAGTTATTACTCCAGCAACAGTTTATGCTCAAGGGAATCAGCCTATCCCACAATCAATATTTAGTATGTACAAAATGGCTAGCAAAGTCCATGAAATTCAGATGGCAATGGCTGATCTGATGGATAGGTTGGTTCAACGATTACAATATTTTAGTCTAACAATGACGAAATTTTTTGACTTTAGTCTAATTAATATTATTAATTAACAAGCCCTGTAATGGAAGCAGCACCAAAGATTGAGGAATCTGATGGCGAATTTATCGAGTCGTCTCATGTGGTCCACGACTTTCTCGACAGTAGTGACGAAGAGAACCTTATACAATACAAAGGTGGCAAAGATGTCATCATGGGCGATCCTCGATTCGAAGCTTACCAATTCTACTTGGATGACACTGATTATCAAATTTCTGAGGATAGGTTGGACGCTCGTGTTGACGTCAATAAGCCTAGCGTGTTGATGAAGGCAGAAGACGATGTAAATTTGATTCAATTACCAATAACAATTTTTTCTGTAATATTTATTATAAAGCTGAAATCTAAAAAAAATTATCAGAATGAGCTGGATGCTTATCAACAAGCAATTCTGCAAGATGCCGAGAAAACGAAAAAAGACGATAGCAAAGAAACTATGGATTTGGGAGAAAAGGATGCAAATCTCGCCAGAAATTCACAAGATGAGATTCCAAATACAGAAGACACTGATGAAGCAGAAGAATTTACAGGCTGATAAATGCAAAAACCGATACTAAAAACTTGTAAGCCTTAGTACAACAAATAAAAAATTAACCATGAGATTCCTTCCCAAATGAAAGTTTCAAGTTTCAACTCAAAACTCAAAAAATGTAAGATGAATAAATAATTATTTAAATCCCCCAAAGAATATTTTAGACATCCTCAGAGATTTATGTATCCTACACATTCGGTCATAAATGTTTTAACATACATCAATCATTGAGAATAAATACTAACCAGGATTGAAATTGAAGTGAAGCCTAAAATAAGGTAAGTGCATCATCATCGTCTTAAGTCATAACATAACATAAATTCAGACAGAAGAGGCAGAGAAGTGCAGAATATTACTTATAGTTTATCATAACAATCGTTGTTTTACATCCCCCAAAAATAAGCACCAGAAAGTACATTCATTAAATAATTAATATTACATTAAGATTTACAATATTTATACACCAATCAAAAATTTTAACATATTTTAAATTACTCTTCAAAAATGAGCATCTCATCTCCTTTGCGAATGATGTCTTCAATTTTATCCAGATCTGTTTCAACTGCTGGTCCATTACCTTGGGTGCAGGATTCAGCGTATCTTAAGTAAAGGGTGAGACGAGCTGTAAAATTACAATGTTTTTGTATCAAAGTCTGCATCAAGTTACTTAAATTAATGCGAAGGCTATGGAAATGTGAAAGTCTGAATTATTATTATGATACCTTTAATCTTATTTTGTCCAGGGTAAAACTTTTCTGTAACTGACATAAGCGACTTAACATACTCAACCATTTTCTGAGCCCTCTGAACTCTCTCAGGAATATCCTTAATGGTAGCAATGGTATTGTACAATCGTTTAATAATCTCCGTCCTCACATCCATCATCAAGTAATGATTAGGGTGAACCGTGACACCCGCATGGGCATCCAAGACTTTCTCAAGATCTTCTGTTCCATCAGCGGCTTGGATTTCACCCACAATTTGGCACTCAGTATTAACCGAACATTCCCTATAAGGTTGAGTATTACCACACCCATCGCATTTCCAAGTAGCATCCGCCCCCTTCAACGGCTCTGTCGATGACATGTATCCTTTTCCCTTGGGACACTTTGAGCATTTGACTGATGAGTAGTTAGTCCCCAACTCAGTTGGATCAGAACATCTCGTACAAAGACATGAGAACAAATAAAGGTCTTGGAGATGTGCTCTTCTCTCAATTGTAGATCGTGTCACATCCAAATACTGGGTTGTTATCAGTTGGCCAGATTTTATTGGCACGGTTGCCCACACTTTGATCCCGAATGTGTTATCAGGATTCTCAACCCGGATCCAGCTGGTGTTTGGCACACAGTCGTGAGACATCATGCTTGCATTAAAGAACAACAGTGAAGCCATCCTAGTTTTTATAAGTTGTTGGGAGCAATACAAAAATAATAATCAGATCAGAATTAGGATTTTAAAAAAAACAACAGTAAATGAGTTTTTCTAAAGAAGCAACCTCTCATTCCATGCATAGTTCTACTTGACGTTTAAAAATTACCGTTAGTTTAGGGACAATTCGGTAATTTCATTTAATTTTCTACATTTGCATGCATATATACCTCTATCCTATCCTACACAACCTTCCCAAATACATTAAAGAAACAGTCTTTGTATTTTTACTGACTGCTAAATTGAAGCCAGGAGGGGAAAGATCGGTACGAAAGAATCTTTTTAGTAGTTAAGTGAAGAACTAGTGATCTAAAAATATTTTATTTTTCAAAAATGAGCGTAATGTATCAAAAGGATTTAAAGAAATGCTCCATTAAATTCGTTTTTTGTACAACAATTTTCAACTTTTTTAGGCAGACAGACAGGATAAAAAATAACCCTATGGTATATAAAAAATGAAAAATGCACATGATGGAAACTTTTAGTGAATATGTCGTTAGATAAAACTCATTTAATTTTACGGCCCTGTGGAGCTCAGAAATAAAATTTGGAAAGAACAATTTAACCTAATCTTAAAAAAAAGGGTTTGAACATTATTATAAAAATACATGCATCCATCCATACTCTATATATAATCTAATGCCATGCTAAAAGTTGCACTCAACAGCTTAGAATCTAAAGTTTAGATTACCTCGGAGTATCAACAAGTGAAAGACGATCTGTAGTAGCAAACGAGTTAATGGCAACAATAGAAGCCATTGCATTAACAGCAGAAGTATCAAACTGCTTAAGGTTGCATCTTTTGTGAATAAATTCGCAAATCTCTTTGCTCGCTATTTTGGGTCCTTTTTTCTGATGAGACTCAAGTTTCATTAGTTGTTCGTATTTCTTTGCGCTAGCTTCTTTAAGTTGTAGACATCGAAGAACCTTTATACTAAGGTAGTCAGTAGGATCGGATGTGGGTTTGCATTGGGCATTTTTGAATACTTTGCACTCAAATTTGGCATGTTGTACGATCTGAAATTTAAAAGATGTAAAACTCGCTTTATGATCAATTTATGGCTCTTTTCACAATGTTTTATTTTTCTTGGAGCATTTTGATTGACGTATTTGTTGTTGATTCTAGTGTTGTAAATAAATAGTCAAGGGGTATTTTGGGTTCATTGAAGTTCAATTGGGTGTAATGAAGGTAGTTTAATGGTGTTTATGGCTTTAAAGCTTTTTACGAATGTTTTTTTGAGCTAAGAGGTATACAAGGATGGCTTGAATGAGAATGCAGAGCAAAACCTTGGAACAAGCGAATTGCTATTTTTTCTGATGAAATCCAAAAAACTTTACATAACCTAGCTTTTAAAACTCTTACTTTTTCATGTAAGTTTGATCAGTATCAATATCTAAAAAAAGATTATTTATAGCTTGCGTGATAATTTTATAGTTGGTTTAAAGACCCATGATATTATAACTAATTAAAAACTATCGAAAATAGTAAATTTGCCAAGAAGTACCTAAATAAATAACAAGACAACTTAAATTGAAATCCAATACTCATGTGCATCATGTTACATTCAATTAGAAACCAAGTATAATTAAATGTCACGCTTTTCAGTTAAAATTATATTCCTTAATGCCTCAATTAATCAAGGGAAATCGTTCATTTTGAAATAAAACATTAAAATCTTTAAAAATGTCACACATAGTAATGCATATACTGTTGTAGAATATTACGTGATACATTTTATGTTCTAATTGTTTTTGAAGGTTTCCAATTCACTCGTTTCAAGAGATAAATTGGCCAGAAATCCTCCTTTCCCATGCAATATGCCATACAAATCATCATAATTTATTCGATCTAATATAAACTTTTTACATTTTACAAGAACTTTACCCAATACTACTTTTACTACTACTACTACTACTACTTATTTCTTTTACACTACAAGTTTTAGTAAAATCGTTTATACCATTTTACCCAATGAATGTAAAAAAACATGTTGCATAAGTATCAAAAGTACACACACAGTTAGTACCAGCAGGAGCAAATCAGACACATGTGAACATAATCCTACATGTTGCATAATATTGTGTAATCTTGTACTTTTAATAATATATTAGAGTTTCAAAGCCAAACCAGAGTTCAAAACACCGACTAAACCGATAACGTCTTGCGGCTGGCTTCGAAAACTTGTGTAAAAAGTCATGGGCGTAGTAGTATAGTAGTGGTTTCTAAACATAATATCATAATGTATGAATTCTATATCTTAAATGAAAATCTTTGTAGCAAGTGTGATAATTTTTGAATATTACAATAAGGGAAGGATTCCAACGCTCCTGAAAAAGCGTGGATGATTTCATGATGATATTATGAAGGCGTATGTTTTTAATATAGTTTTTGTAGCATCTACATGCGTTATTATGCTTCTTGTGGCAGAAGCTATGCATTAGTTTAAAGCTTATTTTTTTAATATATTGAATCTTCTAGTGTTTCTTTACAAGCAAACATGAGTCAGAACCTTTCTTCACTTTTTTTGAGTTTATTTAAGACTTTGTGCCAAGCTTAGAGAGCAATCAGGACTATCATAAAGCCGAGAAATGAGATCATAAAATTTAAGCGTTCAACTCTGACGGCTCATCATGATGAAGAAAAAAATATACAAAAAGAAATACTACTACTACTCTAGGAAGAACAAGTTTTCTTTCGTCTAGCTTAATTGAATTTGCAGCATTTATTAGAGACTTAACTCACAATGTCACAATTGACTTCTTTAGTTGGTATGGGATGTTGAAAATTTTATGTGATAGATAAAGGGTTGAACTTGTTCAAAATCATCAAAAAAGTTTAAAGATGCCTAAGATTTCTTATGTGTCTATCATTTCGATGCAAAAGTTTTACACAACTTTCAGTTTTGTTACTAGACTAATAGTGAAAGTAAAACTAAAAATTATGGTGACATGGTACTAAAGTCTGATTAGTGATACAATACAAGCAAACATCTTTTGATCCTGACATTTTAACTTGAGGCTTTATAGTAATTATAATAATGTATGAATGTGATACAGTTTTAAAAACTTGTATATAAATTCAACTCTATTTTTTTTATTTTTAGCTTGTTTTAAGACAAATCTCGTATTTTTATGAACTTCTGAACTAAGGCTTAAAAGGTTTCATGGAAAAGGCAAGCTTTTGTCATATTAAATTTGATCATTATAGCTTTTATTTTAATTATAGCTCGAGCTGGTAAAGTAAAACTATATTACTTTATAAAAATCTCACCTTTTCGCACTTTTCACTGCACATAGGCCATTTGCATACACTACAATCAACAGGCTCTCCAGTAATAACTTTGTAGCATCCTAAGCAAATCTTATGTGGATGTGGATCACCACTTGGTCCAGTGACCAAAGCTTCTTCTTGAATAATAACTTCTCCAGCCTTGATATCTCTATTTGCTTCAATATACCGTCCGATTTTATCATCGGTTTTGACCACACCAGGAAATCCACTCATGATGACAGAATTATATATATACTTTAAAACAAGTCAGTCTAATTTAAAATGTAAATTAAAACCCAGCAAATCCTTTCAGACAGAAGTGGGTAGATAACTCAAGTTGAAGATTCGGGTGATCTGATGTAGTTAACCCGGCTTTTCACTCACTCTTGAAACCTCTCAGAGAGTCCCACCGGTTTCCAACAAATACAAGAGATTCTCTGTGAAGGAGAACGGCAAGTTGGTTTCACTACTATTAATGTTTTAGCAGAATGTAAAATGTTCGGGTTGTTAGGACTTTCCAGTGAATTAGAACATCCGAAGCAAATATCACCAAAAGATTTTTTTACACACGGCACACGGACTTATATGTTGGTTGATAATGGTAAAGAGAGAGTCAGAATATGTTCGGTTCGTTACAATTTACGAAAAAGTTATTCTACGTATAGCGTAACCAAGATGGATAGATAGAATAAGAGTTGAAATTTAAAAGGAGGAGATTTCTTAAGATAATTTTAAGACGTCTGGATGTCTACAATACCACACCTCCACTGCTCCGAACCCGATAGAGAGAAACACCGGGTTGTTGGGACTGGTTAAAAGTTAAAAGTCATACTGACTGACTAACTACTAAAGCTTCGAATCTCAATCCGAAAGTGCAGATAGAGAAAGACAGATAAAACTGAATTTACTATATGCAAGCAAATAGTAAAATAAAAAGTGAGTTGAAGTTGTTGGAAATGTTGAAATGTCGGTGATGCTTTTACACAGAACTTATCTTTAGGGTGCTTTGGGGTCATCCATTTACCACAAATCATAACATGCACCACAGTTACCCCATAGTTATTAAAACTTTTGACTAAACATTAACGGATCTTCTTACCCTCAGCGTTATACTTGGACCACTCATAAATGCTCGGGTAACCGATTACATATTCAGATAACAGTTAAAAAGAAGTGGGCTTTTAACATCTCCGATTTTGTTCACACGATAGGCAAAACCGTTTTTGAAGTATTTTTTGTTGGCAAAGCTATGTTACATAATTCATTAATTGGGATCCTCATTAAGCTTCATTTTGGCATATTTATTCGTACACTCTTTACGCTCTGTTGAGAGATATTTAATATTACATTCATTACTACATGAAGTTTCATTGTAAGCTTAGTTAATCCTTTATAGCCTGTATGACTGACCTGTCCTATTTACCGAAGACCTTATTACGCATTACGCCCTAATGACACTCAAGGAGAAAAATAATTACTCAAAATTCTAAGCTGTGGGATATTATTGTTCATCAATATTCATCTGCCAAAAAATACAAGGCCTAAAAATAATACAAAAATGTCGAGCCTTTACCTGTCAAAATTTTTTCAACGTCTACAAATCAAAAGATTTCATGTGTAATAGACTAATGTTCTTTTCGTGCAAACAATTTTCAAGTTTGCGTCACTAATGAATCCTAATGTCCCAAGTATAGTTCCATCTCATCTGCTTACAAATGTATAAACGCTCAAATCTTATTTTAAATCTCTCTAAGGAAAAGAAAGACAAATGGCGAAAATGAAACGAGAGAGATAAAGATGACAAGTGATATTTACAGACAAGAGAACAAATGGTTCGAGAACACTGAGGGTGACAGAACAAGGTCTTATTCCATTTCTTGTGATATTAAATTAAAATGTAAATATATAATAGTATATGTATATACGGCTGGGTGTTTACGTGGAATACTAATTCGAATGGTCACATATGAATAGGAAAAACTCTACTTTTTAAATTTAAATGTTTCGAAGAGTTGTATGGAAGCATCAGATGAAAAATGAAGGGCTTAAAATCTAAGATTGTCCATTGTCAAAGCAAGATTAGAGTAAAGAGTGCAAAATGAAAAAGTATTGGAACAAATTTTCTAAACGTGGACTTTAGACTGTGGGTATTTTTATTGTCAAGCCATCATTATGTTAAGCTGTGCTCTGTTACTTCGTATAGCTGATAAAATTTTGGTATTTTTAGCAACTGTCATCTTCGCAATTTAACAAAATGTTGGCTTTATAATGTTTTACACAATGAACACGAATTTTAATATTTTAGCAAAGTTACAGGCACAAGGTGACATGGGATGGGATCATCAGTGCATTGCATGCATACAAAGCGAGGTTCCAGACAATAATTTACTCTACTGCAGGTCTAACGGCTCTCGAAAAATATTTGATAACTGGAACTTAATGAACTGTTATGCAAAAACAAATTCTAACTTGAGAACAACATTTAAATTTAAAAAATATTTTTTTTAATTTTTAAACCATTACAGACCAGAATATTTCCCGTAGATTAGCTGACTGTTTTAATTTAAATAACTAAATTACTCTTTGTTATTGTTTGGGGTGATTAACTTTTGATTTTGAGTTCTATTTTGACACCAAGCTTTATGACTTTGCAAAAGTAAAACAAGCTGAATTGGCAGCGATTTTAATCAAATTTTTAAAATATGAGAAACATTTAGTTTAATTATAATTTGTAAAAATGCACTTGTAATTGTACTCGGGATAATTAAACCTAGCGACTCATTAATATACGCTGGATAAGAAATAAGAAAAATAATGTTGTCTAAGAAATCTTCAAAAAAAGAAAATGGTAGATGCATTCTATTCATATTCTATTACAACCAAACTGCTTTTGGTTTTACAACCCACCCGGTGACTTAATTTTTTAAAAGTTTTAGATATGTATTAGTGATAGTTTTAAACTACTGTTGCGGTCAAGAATTATTGGGACATTTTTTTTGGTTTTAACCTAAAGATGTAAAGAAAATATCAACCGATGTTAATTTTACATTGTTTAACAAAAATGACAAAAATTAAAACGATACAAAAACAACTTTTGCTAAAAAATGTTTGTTGCTTTTAAAAAGGGTGATACTCGCCTAACTCCTAATGCCAATTATAACAGAAGAAGCACGAAATAATATTATTTAAGCATTTCTTTGCATTGGAGTTATTCTTGGAGGATTTATTTTTTCAAATTTGTTAGATAGTTGCATGTCTATGGGAATTATTCCTGGGGAAGCGGAAGGGGAGGCACCAAAACGGGCAAGCTTCAATTTTAAAGAAAAAAATTGAATTCAAATTTATTCAGGACTCGTTGTGAATCTTAAACCTCAGATGCATTTAATACTCATAGTTCACTCAAAGTAAAAACCAAAATTTAATCAAAGGTGACCTTTAGCATTTGTCATTCCTGTTTAAACTTTTGTCTACCGTACATCACGAACTTCCTCTAGGGAGATAAGATGAACATCAATAATGTCAAAAATGTTTCTATTATTGCTGTCAACCGTTCGAGACTTTTGTTTAAAACAATTGTCACACTGCCAATAAATTTCTCTCGCACGTACATAATATATTTAAAGAAAGCTGCGTATGCCAACTATATGAAATCTGACTGTTTATAAGAAAATCCGTAATTTTCAAGATCGAAGTAAATGGCATTGTCATTAGTGAAGTTGCTCAGTCGCATCGATCTAACCATTACCAGGTTCTTGAGCTGTGTATTTCACAGGGTTAAATGCAAGGTTATGGGTCTGTTACTGATGGAGATTGGTTCATTTATTGAGTGTGCCAAAAGTTTACTAAGTATTTGAAAAGTTTTATGAGAAACTACTGATTCTACCGATGTACCGTAAATTTCAGATAAAGCTAAGCAGATCAGCGGGGATAAAGGTAAAAAAATCTTCATCTTGAGATCAAACGGGTAATAATTTACAACTTGTAGGATAAATGAAGAAACTCTACTGTGCCGCATAATGAAGTGTGAGGAAGCCACAACCTTAATAAAAATTGTTTCAACGGGTTGAGTGATTTACTCTTTCGAGCTTGACATTATATAATATATTTGGTTCTGCAGAGACAGGTCTCAGATCTAGTTTGAATTGTGCTTAAGACTAAAAGCAGTTTTATGTTGAAATGTAATATACATTTCAATACACTTTAACTTTAGTTCATTGTTCAAATTATCTTTTAATTTTAATGAGTTTGAAATTCTCATATTGAAATGCGTTTGATATGCTTTTCGGTTGATCTGTAAAAATAATTTTAAATTATGGCTTAGATTTTGTATATTTGGTACAAGAGAATTGGATTAATTGGTTTCTGAACTGTTAAGTATCACGCACGTTCATTTATTTTTCTCTGATTTTAGGAAACTTGAATTCTAGAATTTCCTTAGAAAATATTTTAACTTTTTCATCAACTAATGAGCTTAGAAACATTAAATGGTGTACAAAATTAAAAGCTTTAAGTATTTATGGTGTGCTGCGCTGCAATGTCTTAGAATGTAAAAAATCTCATTCTTTATAAAATCGAGGAATCTTTCATGATACAAAGCTGATCATAAATAGAAAACGAATGCTTAGGCAAAAATTGAAAGTTTTCTGAAGTAAAAGAAAATTTAGCCAAAAACCGTCTAGGGAATTAGGGAGTATGATATCTAATTTCCTAAAAGAAATACAAAAATGTTTAATTACATATTATTAAGTCAGTAGCAGGTGTATCGCAAATTCACATTTCTAAGTCCAGAATATTTGGAAAAAACTTAAAAAAACGGCGATTCATTTTAATAAATAAAGTGTTAAAGTAATGAATCCAAAAAGTAAATAATTTAATAAGACGTTGTACACGTTTCCTTACTTAAGAAAAATGGCTTCTTTCACACTACAAACAAAATTTCAAAAATCATATTATTCTTATAAGAAAATCTACACATAATATTTTTTTTTAAATAACACGGCTTGTAAAAATTTAAATAATTAATTTAAATTCGTGGTACCGAAAACTTAAAAAAAACCATGCAGATATCTTTTTGATGCAAAAAAAACTGACCCTGAAATATTTTTTGTCTGCACTGTGCATCCATTCAGGAGTCTTTCAAAACCGTTTAGTTTTAAGATTTAATTATAATTTTCTTAATTAGAAAATTAAATTATTAACTATTAGCTAAATAATTAAATATGTTTCAAATCTCTATATGAACTTATAGTTCAAAGATAAAGATTCATGAACAAAGACATCTTCTGACTGGAGTGAATGTGCTAAATGCTGCCCAAAACTTGCGGTAAAACTAAGCAAAAAGTCTTTCCATGTCGGTGTGGTTTTTTTTCTGCAGATTTGATCAAATCTAAAAAAAAAGTTAAGTTTTAATTACAAATTCAAAACTAAATTTGCTTTTAACCTTTTGAACTTTAACTTTTGTGTCGTAAAGTGTTGGACTTTAAACGCTTCAAAAATGGTGACAATAAGAGCAGCAAAACCTCAAGATTTGATGAACATGCAACATTGCAATTTGCTTTGTTTGCCTGAAAATTACCAAATGAAATATTATTTTTATCATGGACTCTCTTGGCCTCAACTAAGTTTTGTTGCTGAAGATGCAAAGAAGAAAATCGTGGGGTATGTTTTGGCTAAAATGGAAGAGGAATCTGAGGAAGTACCACATGGTCATATTACATCCCTTGCGGTTCAAAGGTCACACAGGTATGTATAGCTGACAGCGCTGATAACGCTGTTGGCTGTGTTTTCCTTTTTCTCTTCCGCGTGCAGGTGCAGCGTACTAGCTGAAGCTAAGGCAAGAGTATACAGACTTGAACGGTACAGCTCAAACACCATGGCGTAAAAGTGAAAAGGGGTGTAACCAAATTAATTTAATTTTGTTTTTTATGTCCTCTCTGAATAGGCGTCTTGGTATTGCACAAAAGTTAATGGACCAAGCATCCCGAGCCATGATTGAATGCTTCAACGCAAAATACGTCTCTTTACACGTTCGAAAAAGCAACAGGGCAGCGCTGAATTTATACACAAATACGCTCAAGTTTAAAATCAACGAGATAGAACCAAAATACTATGCGGATGGAGAAGACGCCTATGCTATGAGGAGGGATTTAGTAGAATTTTCTGGACTTCATGATATCCAACCTGCCTTTGCTCCTAGTTTCTTTGATCAGAGGGGGAAATGTACTGCGGATGATCATCATCACCATAATCACGACTGAAGTATCGAACTAGTTTAGTTTTAAATTAGGGGTTTACAAATTGATATGAAGTAAAGGGAGCATATTTATGGTATCGCATCGATACGTTTCATACATCTAGGCTGTAACCTGTAACTAATTACTTCTTAAGTTTATGTCTGTCACTGTATTTAATTATCTGATGTCATTGTAAGACCCTTTGTATTTCTCATTAAGCGTAAAAATTAGCAAAACACTATGTAACTATTTACTCACTGATATATTAATGTTAGTTCACATTTCTTGCTTGTGATTTCCAAAGTTTCCTTCTTAAGTCTATAAGATATCATGGAATGCAAATTTGTGCTGAAATAAAGAACTACACATATTTCCTGTACACCATAATTAACTATTGAATGTGAAAATTTTACTTTAAAAACATGACATACTGTATGTTTCATTTAGTTCACATTTTGAATGTTTAAATAGCTAACACATAATCCATCAGAATTTTTTCAGAGAGAAATATAAGTATTCCATTCGCATCAATTTTGTTTAGGTGAGAGTAAAAAACCCTAGTTTGGTATAATATTATTATATTAATAATTACAGTACGCTTGGATGTATAAAGATTTTCAATCAACAGTTTTAAAGAAGTTAAGACTCGTCAATATCTGAATCAGAGTCTTCCTCTAGAGCTGATTTAGCAAAAGTTTCAGCCTCTTTGTAAACATCATCAGGAACACGTTGGTGCAATCCATTTGTGTGCTCCCCAACCCAGCTGAGTTCTAATTCGAACGATTTGTCCTTAACTTCATCATGTACGACATAGATTCTGTAATTCATTTAAACCCGTTAAGTTTGTAATTTTATAAACTGGAATTCCTTCGTATCGTTGTCATTCATCATTATCAAAGTGAGTGTACAATCAACAATATAAGTAAAAAGCGTACATCTTTGCAGCTTCCTTAATCAGTTCTCGGCAGGTCATGTCTCTAAACTTGATTTTTTCCATTTCTGTCTTAGCTGCTTGCTTGGCCTTTCCCAAAGCGCAGGCATAATATCCCTATAACGCGTAACGCAAATATAGAAATATTGGGTGAAAACGGTAATGTACAACGTAAATGATTACACTTAATTTTTCATCATTAGTCTGCAATATAAAACTGTCTTACGTGATAGACACCTGAAGGGTCAATCATGTACATAGCTGAACCACTGGTCTTATCGTATGTTCCAAGAATGACTCCACAGCCATAAGGTCGCACAGCACTGTAGAGTGTATACGCGTGCATGTACATTCCAACCCGATCCGTGAGGTACTTAAGTAATCAAAAAATCATCAAAACATAAAAATTGAACACGCTTAACTTGATGATCATGATTTGCTATCTAGTTATCTCCTTAAAAAACAACATACCTTCAAAGGAACATCACCTCCATATTCCGACCGGTAGTTGGATGCTTCTGTCCTTGCATTTTCAACAATTTGTCGAGCATCAGCCAAGAGACCAGCAACTGCGACTCCAATATGTCTATCTACGCTGAACAAGCGTCTATTTGCTCCAGGCTCATAAAGCTTTGACGTCACGAGCTTTTCAACCGCAAAAACGACTCCATCCGTTCCCCTCAAACCTATAGCCGTTCTGAAATGTCAAAAAAACGCAGTTCATTAGCTAACACAACAACACCCTACCAGTCCTAATCAATCAACAGTCAACAGTTGAAACTCAACAGAACATTTCACATTTTGATTTGAACTTTGATGAACCCTTTTCCCTTTTGCAACCCTTACTACTTAAGTACTTACCCACTGTTTTCGATTGCTTTTTGAGCGTATTCCACCTGGAAAACACGACCATCCGGGGAAAACTGGGAAGCGGAGAGATCGTACTGGAAATCAAACAAATACAAAATAAGTACGTGCAAAGAAAGTAATAAATACAATGTGCAATGTCAAAACACAAAATCTAAAATGCTTCTCCTTACGAATAAACGAAAAAACAAAAAAATGGACTAAATATGTGCTTACCCCTGTACCAATAGAGCTCATCTTGAATGAGTTCGAGATTTGCAATAAAACTCTTTAAAACTTTTAAAGTTTAATTAATTGCGAAAGTGAAGTGACAATCAAAGAATTGACAAGCAAATGCAAGACTTCGGGCACTTTTTGTAGAAGAAGACAGACTTTGCTAAATCTAAAAAAATCAGCAATTTCCGCTGATTCACTGGCACAGAAAACCGGCACAATTACCCGCGAAACTTAAATTCCCATAATGCTACACTTATACTTCGTCGTTGGTTTAACTTTTTGTTTTTAAATATTGTTCGAAATAAATAAAAACAAACATTTATCAAAGAACGAGGATTTAAAGAATAATTAAAATCTTGTGAGTAGTCAAGTAATTTGGAAAATATAAAACACAAAGGAGAGTGCAGCCGGCATCTTAAGTTTTCTGTGTTTTCTGTGTTGGGTGTTAAAGTGAAAGGTTGAAGGTTGAAATTTGAAAAGGTTGAGAAGTGTCAAGCGAAGCTGATCAGCTTTGGACTTCCAACTTTCAAAATGGTCAAGTTCACAACTGGGTCAACCAAGACAAGGGAGAAAAGCCGTGCGTTCGTCCCCTCCGTGGAGGCTATAAATGCTGACAAAATCACACAGGTAAATTTTCAAAATTGTGAATTGACATATTCTATGATGTATGAGTTCAGAGTTCAAAAATTTTATATTAGTTGGATAATACATAATATCATGTTTATTTTCTTTTGACAAGCAGCTTTCTCATAAATACTGGGCGATATATAACAAAGAAGAACATCAGCCGTTTGATCAAGCTATTATTGATGACCTATATCTAAATGACATCGTGCAGTCGAGGTATGTTTTGTGGGGGATTTTTTATTACAGTGTTTACGTATGAATGAAGTGTGTGTTGATAATGTTGTTTGGTTTTAAATTATAATTGCAGCTTTCATACGAGAAGGATAGCGCTGTTGGAAATTTCTCAGTACTTGGAGAATTACCTGTGGCCCAACTTTGATCCAGAGAAGTCCAGCTTTTCTCATGTTATGTCCATGGTATGTATGGTGAATGAAAAACATAGAGAGGGTGTGCCTGTTTGGAAGGTAAACTTTACTTGTTTTATACAATTTAATTGAATAGTAGACATTATCGACTTTCAATGTGCCAATGTCACTCTCATTTAGTACTTTTACTAAGAAAAAGTAAAGTTAAATTAATTGAGAAATCATGTTTTAAAAGGCATTTGAAAGCGATCCAGAAAAGTTTGGAAAGTTCTTCGTCCGAGTTCTAAGCGGTTTGCTTGATGAAGGAAATGTCAGTCTCAAAGAGGGATGCTCTATGTTGTTGTTCTTGGAGTGTTCATTTTCTTCCTTGGAAATCGACTTGGTGAGGAAACAGGTGCAGACTTTGGTTTCTCTTCATGTCTGGCATTGTTTGTCCGAGGTAAGTAGTGAATGCATATTATGCTTCCATTGAGCCACCTAGATCCATAATGTATTATATCAACAATCTTGGTGTGGACAGGGTCGTCGAGAAGAGGAATTTCGAAGATACCCTAAGTGGAGAAAGTATTGGAAAGCTATGCTAAAACGTGATGAAAAAGAAAGCGAAGAAAAAAAGAAACAAAATGAGTTTGCCAGGACTTTTCTCAAAAATCTGATAACTGGGTTCTTGGATTTGCTTGAACAGCAGGATTATATGCAATCTGAGTTGGAAAAAGATTTCCTTCTATACAGTGAGCGATTTATGGAAGTCATGATTGACTTACAAGCACTCCTTCCTACAAGAAGATATTTGAATGTGTTAATTGATGATTTACATCTGATTGTCAAATGCCAAATGAGTCCTTTGTTGGAACATGGGGATGGACATTTATTTTCTCAGGTAATTGAAAAAAATATATGTCAGGCCAGCCGTTCTTTAGTACCCTAGTGTCATGTAATTCAGTATTCGGTCGACGTTTTTATAATCTTTGTAGAGCCATTTACATGTTTGCAGTTTATATTGAAACCGCTATATATTTTTTTATTACTACAGCTTTTGGATCGTTTGAAGTTTTATGCTAACTTTGAAATATGCAATGAATCTGGCGATCCCATGACTGAAATGGAAGTAATGAATGAACATTACAAAAAATTGACATCACTTCAGGTATTCTATATTTTGGAAAAATTCTTGTTCGATATTTTGATTTAAAAGGTATGTACATTGGAATATATTAAATGTTATTAAATTAATTATTGTAGGAAACTGCTTTTCAAACTTTTCCTGAGCTCCGTCAGTTCGCCCTGAGTAATGTGAATAGTATCGATACGAAAGCCGCAATCTTAAAAAACTTCAAATCATTAAGGTATTTTTTACAAAAATGACATATACACGCTCCTCACAAGTGGACGACATAGAATAACTGATAATGGATTTGTTGGTTATAGTTTAGAGCAACTCAAGGAATTAGCTGTCTCATTACACTTGATTGACAATGCAAGCGATACGTCTGTAACCTATCAGTTCCTTTTGGAAACTCTTATTTTCCGTTATGAAAGGAGAATTTCTCAGATCAAGCGTTTGAATGCAATGGCTTTGTACCCGACTGAAGAAATGATCTGGGATGAGAATGTAGTTCCTTCTGATTATCATAGTGCATCTGGACAAGTGCTTGCATTACCTAAGCTAAATCTTCAGTTCTTAACTCTACACGATTACTTGCTTAGAAACTTTGAGCTCTTCAGGCTTGAATCCACGTGTAAGCAAATCCCTGTTTGTTTTTATTACCTACTTCAAATTAACTTTTTTCAAAACATTCATCAGAACTCAGTACTAGAAGTCATATCGCATCGTGTTTAATTTTGGTTGTTTGTTGACATTTTTGCCAGACCAAATCAGACAAGATATCGAAGACGCAGCGTTTCGGCTAAAGCCTTGGAGGGCTGAAGACGATTCCACGCTGTTTCATGGATGGGCTCGAATGGCCCAACCAGTTGTCAGATTTGCAGTTGTGCAGGTTGCAAAACCCAATTTGGGAGAGAACAAGCCATCTCGAGTAAGGGCTGATGTGTCTATTAACTTAAATGTGAAAAACGAAGTTAAACGGGAATGGGAATCACTCCGAAAGCATGATGCGTGTTTTCTGGTAACCGTGAAACCTCCAAATACAGATTGTAAGCGCATTTTCAGTTTTACTGTTTACCTTGTCGCCCTTAAACATAAAAACACACAGATACAAATGAATGGCAAATCTTTATATTTTGTTTGATTTTAGTGGTTAGGTACGATCTGAAAGGAGACTTTCTCTCTCAGGTTGGTCTCATGTATGTTCGAGGTTGTGAAGTTGAAGGCATGTTAGACGCAAATGGACGAGTAATAGAAGAAGGGCCAGAACCTCGTCCACATCTTCCTGGTGATACTAGAACCTTTCGAGTGACTTTGGACCCTAACCAGTACCAAATAGATTTGGACAACATTGCTTCTGGAAAAGAGGTATGGATTTAAATACGTGTTCCGGTTAATCCTGTTTTGTCTATTATCATCATCAAACGTCATACTTACAACAATTGCCTGCATTTTTATAGGATGTTTACGAGACATTCAACATATTTTTGAGGAGAAAACCCAAGGAAAATAATTTCAAAGCTGTGTTAGAAACTATTCGAGACCTGATGAATATTAACTGTGTGGTGCCTGATTGGTTGCATGATGTTATTTTGGGATACGGAGATCCAGGGTCTGCTCATTATTCAAGGTGCTGTTCAAACCTACAATCAGTATTTCATTTAATTTATTTGACAGTTTTGTAAAGTAAATGTTATTTGAAGACTCATAATTTTTTGTGTATAATTTAGAATGCCGAATGAACTTCCAGTTCTTGATTTCAATGATACGTTCTTGGATATTGATCACGTGCAAGCTAGTTTCCCGGAGTATAAAACCCAAGTAAAGGACAATACTGTGCAACCAGGTCGTATTGAAAGGCCGTTTAGGTAAGTTTGATTTCAACTGGGTAGCCCGGTTACAATGCAAAAACTTTAGTATGAAAATCTTACCTTATACGCATTTAAATTAAAATCAAATACTAATAAATGTTCTTGTAATTTCTCGTAGACTGACTTTTCATGATGCTCAAAGTAAACGCGATGGGTTGGAGGAGGACAAATGGGTTAAAAAAATTACAATAGAGCCATACACCCTACCCAGCCGTGGTCCTTACCCAACAAATCAGCCGAATCTGTAAATATTCATCATTCAAATACATATTCGTAATTAGAAATCACATAATAGTTCATATAATCCTTTTGAAATTATAGAAACAAAATTCGATTTACTCCAACTCAAATAGAAGCCATCCGAAGTGGTATGCAACCAGGCCTTACGTTAGTTGTCGGCCCTCCAGGTTAGTAAATTAAGTACTGTTTCTGAAACATTTGAATAGTTGATTCTTGCTGCCAGAACAAAATAATGAAGATTTGTGTTATATTTCTGATTTGACTTACTTCAGGAACTGGAAAAACTGACGTTGCAACGCAAATAATATCAAATATCTATCATAACTTCCCCGATCAAAGAACGCTGATAGTCACCCACTCGAATCAGGCCCTTAATCAACTTTTCGAAAAGATCATCGCCCTTGATGTAGATGAAAGGCATCTTCTTCGTCTTGGTCATGGAGAAGAAGAACTAGAAACAGAAAAAGACTTCAGTCGCTACGGGCGTGTAAACTATGTAGGGTTCCACAACCTGTAGCAAGAATGATTCATATATTGATAAAATCAAGCGTTAAGCCCCGAAATTCTGATT